>JANZXP010000030.1:4886-31678 GCA_027576715.1 Erythroxylum flavicans
AAGGAAGAGAGGTAATCAAGCAAATCAAACTTACCTTTGGCATTGTAGACTTGGTCATATTGGTGAGAAAAGAGTAAACAAGCTGCAAAAGGAATGATGCCTTGGTTAATATGATTATGAATTATATGAAACTTGTGAATCTTGTCTCAAAGGCAAAATGACCAAATCTCCTTTTATTGGAACTGGAGAGAGAGCTATTGAACTTTTAGGACTTATACATACTGATGTATATAGGCCTATGAAAGTTCAAGCTAAAGGTGGATATTCTTATTTTATCACCTTCACTGATGATATGCCAAGATATGGATTTGTGTATCTTATGAAACATAAGTCTGAATCATTTAAAATGTTAAAAAGATTTCATAGTGAAGTTGAAAAACAAACTGGTAAGAGTATAAAGGCACTAAGATCTTACCATAGCAGTAAGTATCATAGTGATGATTTTGTTGATTATCTAAGGCAAGATGGAATCTTGTCTCAACGGACTTCTCTAGGAACAACACAACACAATGGTGTTTCGAAAAAGAGAAATTGAACTTTATTGAATATGGTGAGATCCATAATAAGGTTCACTAATCTTCCTATCTTCTTATGGGAATATGCTTTAGAAGCCGCTACCTATTTATTAAACAAAGTTCCCATTGAAGAATTCACTAAAACTCCACATGAGATGTGGAAAGGAAGTACACCTAACCTAAAACATTTGAAGGTTTGGGATTGTCTAGTTTATGTCAAGAGACTGCTGCTAGACAAGCTTAAAGCAAGGTCTGAAAAGTGTAAATTTGTTGGCTATCCCAAGGAAACTATGGAATACTATTTCTATCACCCTTCTAAACAAAAAGTGTTTGTGGCCAGAATGCAACTTTTTTAGAAAGAGAGTTCCTTAATGAAGGAAGTCACAGTGTAGAAATATATCTTGATCAAATTTAAGATTCTAATGAGTCAACACAAGCTCAAGAGCATCAGATGCATATTGAGTAGCCTTTACTTAATGTCTTGAACTTGACACAAAGGGTACTAGCCTTAACAGTTGAGGAGAATGTACCAGTTAATGAACCTGTCCAAGAGCCAGTGCAACAACAAGATCAAGTAGAGGAAGAACCTATTGAATATAAGCCTCTTAAAAGGTCTACTAAGGATTGTCGTGCACTAAATAGATTAAACTTAATGGTACAAGGTGGCGATGATAATCATATTGATGATATCCTATATATTGATGATGACCCTAAGACTTACAAAGAGACTATGGCAAATCAGATAGTGAGAAATGGTCTAAGGCCATGGAATCCGAGTTAGAATCCATAAGAATCAACAACATATGGACTTTGGTTAATCCCTCAAAGGATAAAAAACCTATAGGATGTAAATGGGTATTTAAGAAAAAGATTGGAGCAGAAGGGAAGGTTGAAACCTATAAAGCCCATCTTGATGCCAAGGGATATAATCAAAAGAAAGGTATTATTATGATGAAACTTTTTCCTCTGTGGCAATACTCAAATCTATTCGGATTCTACTTGCTATAGCTGCATATTATGATTATGAGATATGGCAAATGGATGTGAAAATAGCATTTCTTAATAGAGAACTCAAGGAAGATGTCTATATAACTCAACTTGAAGGTTTCACATTGCCATCTGCTCCTAATAAAGTATGTAAGCTACAAAGACCCATTTATAGATTGAAGCAAGCTTCACAAAGTTTGAATATTCACTTCAATACAACAATCAAAAAGTTCGATTTTGTTAGATGTGAAGAAAAGCCATGTGTGTACAAGAAGGTTAGTGGGAGCATAGTTATTTTCCTACTGTTGTATATAGATGACATATTGCTAATAGGAAATGATGTACCAGACATGCAAAAGACAAAGATTTGGCTATCTGAACAATTCTCCATGAAGGATTTGGGTGAAGCAGCTTACATTCTTAGAATCAAGGTCTATTGAGATAGATTAAGGAAGTTGCAAGGACTCTCCCAATCCATGTATATTAATACTATCTTTAAAAGGTATCATATAGAAAATTCCAGAAAAGGTTATCTACCGATAGGCACTGGAATTTCTCTTAGTAAGGAGGATTATCCTAAAACCCTAGAAGAAAGAAAGTGCATGAATAAGGCCCCATATGCTAGCATAATGAGAGCTATCATGTATACCATGACATGTACAAGGCCCGATGTAGCCTACACGCTAGGAATAGCAAGTAGGTATCAAGGTAACCCAGGTGAGGAACATTGGAAAGTGGTTAAAACCATCCTTAAGTACTTGAGACAAACTAAGGACCAATTCCTCATATACGAAGATTATGAATTAAAACTAATAGGCTATACTGATGCTAGCTTTGCATCAGATAAAGATGATAGAAAATCTACCTCTAGTTAAATTTTCACCTTAAATAGAGGAGCAATAAGTTGGAAAATTTCCAAGCAAGTTATTATAGCTGATTCAGTTATTGAAGCAAAATATATAGTTACATGCGATGCAGCTAAGGAAGTTGTTTGGATGAAAAAGTTCTTAACTGAACTTGGTGTGGTTCCTTCGATAAAGGAAGTTGTTCCTTTATTGTGTGACTATACCGATGCTATTACACAAGGTAAGGAACCAAGGTCACACAAAATATCTAAACATGTTCTGTGAAAGTTTCATCTTATTAGAGAAATTGTTGAGCGTGAAGACGTTCAAATTCAAAAAATTGAAGGAAAGGAGAATGCTGCAGATCCCTTCACTAAGGCGGTTGGATCAAAGGAGTTTGATAAGCATAAGTGGAAAATAGGATTGAAGTTCATGATCGATTGGGTCTAGGTCAAGTGGGAGATTGTTGGAATTATGCCCATGACCCAATTATTATGTAATAGATTGAACACTTTTGTTTTATGATTATTAACTTTGTTTAATAACATGGAAAATGATTATATTATCATATTATGTTTATTTATTTTGTCATAATATGATAAGTCCTTGATTAAATTTATAAATTTGCCATAATAATAGAGATTATGATAATGAGAGTCAAGTCTTTAGGGTTTAATCTAAATTTGTTCTTGATTGTAGGATCATCAAATAAGGACTTTAATGATCCGATTAGATCAATATGTATGTAATAATATCTATTGGATGGATATTAGTAGATCTCATTTACTAAGTTACATATATAGATGATGCATATGGAGATATGATCATTGAACTAACCAAACTGAGAATTCCTAATGGTTAATATCACCTATGAGCTGTCAAGTGGGATATTCTCATAAGGATTTAAATGTATATTTTTCCTTTGACTTGAGATCATCGTAGTAATCAATAGGTCACTTATTATGTTTTGATGTCAAATACCTAGTGTGTAAAAATGCTAGTTGAATGATCATTGGATATAATTAAATACCTATCTGATTAGTGATGAGTCAAGATAGGATCCATCGACTCCAGATGATGAGTTTGAGCTCTATATTGTCATTAATCTTTATGGTTGTTTCAAGACCTTAGCCAAGGTAATTGAATGAGTTAGGAAAGGAGTTTCTTATGTCATTCACCAATAATTAATGATTGACGTGTAACATAGTTGGTTATCTAATAGGGTTTGACAGTTTAACCATGCTGTAAGATAATCTAGAGTTATAATGATGGAAGGTAATAATACATTATCCTTAACCAAGTTCCGTCTTTATAAGGTCATTACTTCACACTATCCGGTTGTTGAGAAGTGTTGTTAGATGCCAACCTTGATTAGTAATTAATTGGATTAATTAATACCGGCTTAGTGATGAATTTATGTAGTCACACACTTACGAGTTTAGTATTTCCTGTTTATGATTATTTAATTTATTATAAGATAATTTATTAAATAATCTATATGGCTTGTTATTATATTTTTTGCTAGCACAGAAAATATAATTAATATTAAAAACTCTCTTGTGCAAAATAAATGAATAAAATAAAATAGTTTTATTTTATTTCTTTTATAAATAAAAAAAGAAGTTGGTCTTTGTTATGTAAAAAAACGTTTAATATACGAAGAGATGTGTTGGTCTCTCATCTTTTAATGTTTTTGAGATACAAAAACATAAAGATGTGAGGTCCAAGTCTCTATTTATTATTCTGTACGTTTAAGAAACAAAGTTAAGAGGTTGGTCTTTTAAGTTTTTAAATGTTAAAAAACGCTTACGAAGCGAAGAGAGGAATAACACATATTTCTCATTTTTACGTTGCAATCAACAAGAGAGAAAAAGAGAAAATTTGTTTTCTCCATTCTGCTCTTCAAATTTAACCATAGCCATATTAAGTATTGAAAGCGGGACGTATTTCTCGATGTGGAGTGCATAAAGACTTTGTATTTTTGAAGTTCATTACCGATTAATCCTCACAAATTCCAAGTATTTGTTATTTGCTTGTTCTTACTATGAGTTGATTATTAAACGCAATAAGTAAATTTAGGATTGCAATAATTATTTTTGTTTTCACTGGGTATGCAATCCTTCACCAACTTCTCGAGTTTCCATAAATTAAAATTTCCATCTATGCTTCATATATAATGCCCTCCACAGTTGTTTTTAGTGAATAAAGATTTTTTTAATAGTTTCGTTGGGATTAATTATCAAATCAAAAGGAAAAATTTTATGTCTTTCCCATTTAACATTTTAAAGTTATTTTTCATTAAAAGAAGAATATTTAAGAGTCCTTAACATGGTTATCTTCAGTTTGATATTTTATAAGGTTTTATTTTCCAAAACATATGGAGCGCATCAAGCATCCATTGAACTCAAAATGATTCATTTTCTATATTTCATACCTACCTAGCTAGAAGTCAGATTTAATCTGGATACCTCTTTCTTGTTTAGGAGTACAAATCCCACTTCATTTTACCTTTAACTCTTAAAGCATTGTTAGCTTTGCCATTCCATAAGACATTTTTTAGTTTTTTAAGATGCTAACTGGGAGATGTAGGTGAGATCACTAGTATGTGTACAAATCATTCATTACAGAGATAACTAGTTACAACTTAATCATAAGAGATATATGATCCACCGTCTTAGTTTGAATTCACCATCTTGTTAGTTTACGCCCTATAGCTAATCAATTAGTTGTAGTGTAGAGATAATAAAGGCATTCTTTATCTTGTAGATGTTTAGATGTATATGATAAACTCTATGGGATAATTATACATTGGAAATGAAATTATGATGAGATTATAATTATGAAATTTGTATTACATTTATGTATTATTCCTAAATTGTTCCTAATTATTGTTCGATTAAGACTAGGCATTAATAGAATGTAAAAAGGCTAGCACAAATAATGTTTTTATTTATGAAGGAAATAGTCATTCTCATAAACTAAAGTATAGTGATACTTAAATAAATGTGTGGGTACTTATTAGAGAACAAATTCACTAAACTGACCTAATATAAGAAATCCATTTGGAACATTATGTGTATGTCTATGGATATTCTTATTGTGATGATTATATAAGTGATCCTTTGACTTGAGATCTACAAATTTATCTTTTATAAGAATTGCTATGTTTTGATCCTACCTATCACCTATTATAGTTATAGATAGCTCAGTCAATAGTCCTTAGATGTAACATGAACTATACAGAAGTAATTGAGTGATTAAAATAGAATTCATCACCCTAAAGTAATTAGGGAGAATGTTTTATTGTTTTCGATTATTATCGACTCGAGAAATCCTTCGCTAAGGTGGAATTACACTTTGTAAATAGGTTACAAATGTATTTAACTAAATTAGTAGCTAAAGGCGAAGAACAAATATTATTGGACTCAGAATAAAGTAGACATTAATTTTATGTTCTACGTTTAATCTGAATATTATATAATGAAAGAATTGAATTATACAGAAACATCATGGACAGAAAGGTTAGTCAAAATCACTTAGACATTCCTAAATATTCGGGTGGTCATAATGAGTTGCTAAATGCCAATCTTGACCTATGATTATAAATTGTTTAATTGGAGAATTAAAAATAAATTATAATTTATTTTATTTTATTTAATCCTAATTATAATTTATACTCATTGCCAACACATTTGAGAATCTAATAGGTCTCACATAAAGAACGGGTAGAAGAGAGTAAAGATATTTTAATCAAGTTAAACTTGATTATAAAGTTTAAGAAACTTTATGATTAAATATGAGATAATTAATAAATAAGGATTTGTATGAGATACTAGATCTTATTTGGGCATAATTGATATTTAATTAGAATTATTTGTAATTCTAATTAAATTTTATTTGAAATTAGAATTTAATTTCAATTAAATTACTAAAATGTCCAAAACTTATTATAAATAAGCTTAAGCTTTAATAAAGCTAGCACTTCTAGCTTAACCCTCTCTGTAGGAGTTACGGAGTTCTCTCAACCTATTATGTGGATATTATTAGAGATCAAACACTTATGCAGCTACAGTGATTGGGATGAGCTAGTTTCAAAAACAGTTCGAGGGCTATAACAAGAATATATTTAAGCTTTGGAATAAGATACGAATTACGATTTACGCTTTATTATTATTTATATGTTAAATCATTTTATAGAATTAAAGTGATCTTAGTTTTTATGAAATCAAAATATAAAAAAATTTCATAATTATTCGCTGCAATCAAGTTCGAATCTCAGTCCAATTTCCTAACACATCTATCGTGTTAAAAGTTGGAGTGTGATCGTAGTAGCACAGGCTAGTTATGGTCATTATTTCATTATAGATTACTAACTTTGAATCATATTTCATCTGCTACCTCTTTTTCCAGTTGAAAATTTCCTACTGAGAAATAAAGAGAGCTTTTAGATTTGCTAGTTGACAGTCTTAAAATATCTTAAAATGAAAGAAAAGACCTCATAAAGTAGTTAATAGATGTGGTATCAATTTAAGTAGAAAAATAACAAATCATCTAAAAAAGATAGGTTAAAGAGCTTTATCTTGGCACATCTTTTATGATATTGGAAAATTATTAATTTCTTTGACTATCATAAGAGTAAGCACTTTCATACTCAAAGTAAACAAAATAAGAGAAGAAAAAATTGCCTTAGGGTTAGCTTTTAAGATCTTTAAAATTTTAACTCTCTATTAATCAAGATACTAAAAATGTGGTTAAAAAATATTACTTTAGTCAATCGATAAAGATTGTATAAGATTCAGATAAATTGAGAGTCTCTCAAAGAAATTTTAACGATTATAGTCAAATACCTTTTTAAGATCAATTTTCATAATGCAAACATGTATGGATTTCTAAATAAAAATATAACATGTATATAGTTTATTATACTATCATTTAGTTTAAAATATGTGTATAAGAGAATAATAAACAAATGAGACAACAATATAAGATTTTAATATTATTATTAATATTTTCCAGTTAAGATTGTTAACCTTCATGTACAACAATTCCTTTCTCCTTAAACTATATGTCTATGAAATTCACTTCTAGAAAGCTTCTTTATAAATCAAGTTAAGTTACCACGTTCTTAAAGCTTTTAGCCATCCACTTAAATTACTAGAGGGGTGTGGTTCGCTACAATGAAAATTGTTAATGGGTCAGTTATTAGTAGGATTTGTTTAACAATGAACCTCTTTAATTGTGATATATGAAATGTAGGGTATATAAAAGTTCTAGCTAGTAGGGACAACTTGTAAACAACTTAATTGATCCTCTCAACCACATCATAAGGGCCATAGTATAATGAAGATATTTTATGGTTGATCCTTTTTGTAATGTGTTGTTTATATAGTTGTAGTTTGAGTCACACCCAATATGCCAGTTGAACTCCTTATTAGATCTCTTCTTATTTGCTCATTATTTCATCATTTATTTAGGTTTTCTTAGATAAAACTCAGTAATTGCAAGCACTGTCTCTTTTTCCTTCTGTGAGAAGGAAAATGATAATCTATTTTTAGAAGAAAAAAGAATTAAAATAGGAATAAATCAGTTAGATGAGCTGCACATAACAAAAAAAGAGTTGGTTCAATTAGTTAAAGAAGTCAGTATTCTATTGTAACTTATAACAACACTTTATACATATACAACTTAGTGAATCAATGAAGTAGAGAGCCCTTCACAAATTTATTCAAAACTCTCATTCTTCCTTTTGCGCTCGCAAAAGTTCAAACATGGTATCAGAGCTATTTGATTATAAGGTTTCAAGATAGCTTAATATACACCAACGCTGCCTGTTATACTTGTTCAGAGTCCTCATGTCAAATCAGAGCTCAACTTTGTCACAAAATTCATTACCAATAAAAGACCCAAATTCTTCTTATTTCATTCTTCCATCAGATAATCATAACATACTAATTACACTTCCAGAACTCACTGCACTAAACTATGTTATGTGGAGTAGATCATTTATTCTACCTCTTTCAATCAGAAAAAAGATTGGTTTCATTGATTTTATGATTTCTAAACCAGATATCAATGGTCCAATTTACAATGAATGGAATTGATGTAACAATTTAATCATTTCCCAGTAACTAAAATCTATAAGTGAATCTCTAGCTGTGATAGTATTTTACATGGATTTAGCTAGTAGAATATGAGAACTACTCAAAAAATGCTTTGGTGAAACTAATGATAATTTAATGTGAAGATTGCAATATGATATATCCATGTTAAATCAAGGAAACAAATATGTTGATGCATATTATATAAAATTAACTATGATTCTTAAAGAACTTACGTCCTATAGACCGTACTCTCACTACTTGTGTGGAAGTTGCAATCTATAATGTTTTTGACATTATATGGATTAACAATTGAAGGATGTTGTTTTTAAATTCTTAAATGGATTAAATGAGCCATATTCTCATCAGACTTCACAATTCTTATTAACGAAGCCTTTTCCTACATTAGAAGAGGCATATAATATGGTGATGAGAGATAAGTCTAGAAAATTGATATAAAGTTTTATCTCAACCTTTAATTGAGTCATCTGCTTTAGCATCTCTTAGAGAACACAATAAGAAAGGGAAATTAAAAATTACATGTAATCATTGTAGGAAGAAAGGTATAAAAAAATGTTATAGAATAATTGGTTTTCCTCTTGACATCAAATCTAGCAAATTATAACAATAAGGGAAGGCATTGGTTAATGCAGCTAGCTCCAATGGGAGTGATTTTAGGAATAAAAAATATAATGCATTTACTCAAATCAAGAAACATTTCCAATGACATTAACAACGTATCAAATGTAAAGATTGTTAGCACTTCTAAGTGGATAAGGAACGATACAAGCACAATAAACTGTTTCAATTGCTCAATCGTTAGGCTATAACTCTAGTGTACACAATACATAACCAAATGATATGGGTAGCACACACTATTCGAATTTTGCAAGTGTAACTCTCACCCTACCTTTTCATTCACCATAAGTATACTTAATGCATTTTAGGCTACTACAACATCATTTTATAATAAATGGGTGTTAGATATAGGTGCTTCTAATTATATATGTAGCAGTGCTTCACTGTTGTATAATATCAAACCTGTTATATGTAGCAATGCTTCACTCATGTATAATGTCAAGCCTTTTAAAAATCTATTTGTTCAGATGTCAAATAGACAAAAGGATCAAGTTATATATTTAGTTTCGGTATCACTCTTTTGTTTAATTCACAAACATAATGTTATGTATGCCTCTTTCAAGTTTAACCACTCATTTGTCAGTAAATTTAAAGAAACACACAAGTTTTCCTTTGTTTTTTCTTCCAACCATTATGAAATCCAGGGCCAGTTTCCCTAAATGATGATTGACTATGCTAAGAGCATACAAGCTTATACTTTTCCAATAAGACACAAATTGATCTGAAAATATTTATGAGGTCTCTAGTATTATACATAAATTTGATTCAGTGTTTGTTTCCAATATAAACACCAATTCAGAGTCATCATTGTTTGAAATTTGGCATTATAGGCTTGGTCATGTTACTCATGACAGATTGAGTGCAATACATAAATCCAAACATGATAAATAAATATCAGATGTCAACAAAATGAAAAAGAAATTGTTAGAGAAAGATTCAATACCAATTGATTCCCCTATTGATTAACCTCCTACAACATCCGAAGCGGACCCCTTTGAATAAAGTTTGTGAAATCTATCCTTTGGTATAAAAAGGAGACTTCTTGTTCCCTTTTATGTCAAAAAAACTTATTACCCCTTTGAATTACTTCATATTGATGTATAGGAACCATATTATGATGTTGCAATTGGTGGTTTTCATTATTTCCTTACATTAGTGGATGATTTCACTATATTCATTTAGGTTTATCTTATGAGACACAAGTCGAATCTTCAATGTATCCTACCTAGACTTTATGACCTGATTAAGACTCTATTTAATAGGATAATCAAGCAAGTAAGATCAGACAATGCCAAGGAACTTGACATGAAATCTTTTTTTTTTTTGCTAAAAGAGGAATTATACATCATTAGTCCTATATTAAAACTCCTCAACAAAATACTGTGGTTGAAAGGAAAAATTAACATTTGCTTATTATTGCTAGAGCTTTTATGTTTCAGTCCAAACATCCTAGAAAATTTTAGGAAGAAGCCATACTCACATCTTGTTATATAATCAATAGGATTCCTACAAAAAATTTACAAAATCTGACACTTTGTGAAAAACTTTTTCACAAACCATCTCTCTATACAGACATAAAGATATTTGATTCTTTTTGTTTTTCTTTAATAATTTATACTCATAAATAAAGGTTTGAAACTAGAGCAAGAAAATGTGTTTTTATTAGATATCTTGTTGGCATTAAAAGGTACAACGTATATGATCTTGATAGCCATGAACTCTTTATCTCAAGAGATGTTATTTTTTATGAACATATATTTCCTTTTGATTCTAATTACTCATCCTATATTAACAAGCTCAATGATCATTTAATTCCTTCCCTAATACTTCCTACTATAGCATTATATACAGTACATCACAATTGCATAGTAGTGATATTAATAAGCCTAAAAATGCATTAAGATCTTTTCCTGGTAATATCACTTCATCCCTGCATCATCCTCATAAGATAATCCTACTTCACCAACTCAGTCCCCTCATATTCAATCATCAACTTAACCCACTAGCCTAATTTAGGAAATCATTGTTGCACAATATGATTTCCACTGAACTAAAGGTTTTGTGATCATTGTTGCAGTTTCTAATCATATTGTGCAACAACTTGACATCAACAATGATTTCCTAAATGGTGATTTACATGAAGATGTTTATATGGAATTATCTCATAGCTATGAAGTGAAGGGGAAGAAGTATGGAAAAATTAGTTATCTAGTATACAAGCTAAAAAATCACTTTCTTGACTTAAACAAGCTCTTAGACAGTAGAACTCCAAGTTCGCCTTTACCTCACCTTTACAAGATCTGACCTCAACTATTCAGTGCATATTCTATCACAGTTCATGAGTAAGCCTTCCAAAGTACATTGGTACGCAACTTTGAAAACAGTCAGATAGATAAAGGGAACACTAAGTAAAGGAATTATGTTGAACATTGAGAAAGATGCACAACTAGAATGTTAGACAGTGATTAGGGAATATGTCCATATACTAGAAGATCTATATCTAGTTTTTATGTGTTATATGGAGGAGATATGATTAGTTAGAAAGCCAAAGAGCAATCAATGGTGACTCCAAGCTAAATTGAAGCTGAATACAGAGCCATAACTCTTACTTATTACGAAGTCCTTTGGATAAAATATTTACTTGAATGTTTCAAATTGAATTATGGTGGAAAATTTTTGATGTACTAATGTAATCAGTTTGCTCTTCAAATATGTAAAAATCATGTGCAACATGAGAGGAAAAAACACTCTGAGATGGATTGTCATTTTATTAGGGAAAAGGTTGAAGAAGGGACTCTGAGAATAGTATATGTGCTAACTAAACTACAAATTTCAGATATTTAAGCGAATAAAGAGTTAGTTTAATTAGTTAAAGAAGTCAGTATTCTGTTGTAACTTATAATTAACACATTGTATATATATAACTTAGTGAAATGAATGGAGAAGAGAGCCTTTCATAATTTTATTCAGTCTCTCATTCTTCCTTCTATACTCTAAAAAATTTAAACACCTTCAAGTCCTAAATAAATAGTGCTATCTTTGAGCCACCAACTAGGTAAGTTACATGTATTTGAGGTGGATACTCATACAAAATCTCAAAGTTAGTTAAGTTAATTGCAGTATGGCAAGTTATATTATTCTTCCAAAGGGATCCACTCTACCTACTTGTAAGGATCCTCATTAAAAAAATCTCAAGTATGCTTCAAGTATCTTATTGATAACCTCTATTTGGCAATCTAATTATTAATGATAGGTGGTAGAATTATTTAAGTTGACTCCTGATAGTAGTGGGTTGCATAATGTTTTAGTGGGTAGTTTAGTATGCATTTAATTGTTAAATTGAATGGTTAGTGTATGTTTAGGTTAGGATTGTGTTATTTAGTTATATATTTACGTTTTGATTGTTTTATAGGTTAGAGCATGCTATTAAGATTAAATTTTTTTTATTTGAGGTGCCTTGATATGTTTGCTAGTATTTCAGATCAAATATCAAAAAACGGAGAGAATTCAAAGGAAACCTGGAGCAAAATCTAGGACCACGATCGTGACAAAAACCTGGTGGTCTGCCACAATCGTGATAGAAGCTTGGTGGTAACAACTTGAGAAAGTGAATTGGTAGTAAAAGGGTTTGATTGGGTGATAAGAGTTAAACAATTTAATAGATCACGCAAATAATCAAATCAGGAATTTAGACGAAGAGAGATCTCTTATGAGTACTCGATGGTCTATTAGAGGTCTTAACATCTGATTGAATTTATGGGTTTTTTGTTAATTAAGAGATTGCAAATTCAATAATTCAATTAGGGGTTATGATTTAGGTTTTAATGATTATAACTTGAGAGAAAGTAATCTGCCCTTCGAAAGTCTAGTACCGTCATCATAATAACTCAAAAGTAATCATATTAGCATTTAATGATAGGAAAAATCTCCCTTCTCGTAATCGACTAACCTTCCTTATTTGATTTCTATTGTTAATTTAGTGGTGCTCGATTTGGTCTTTGTGTGTTAATTTTACATTTTAATTCCAATCAATCAACTTCATGTGTTTACTTTTCTGTGTAGTTTTTATTTCATTATAATAATTCTTTAGGTCTTGATAACTTAAAATTAGATTAGTTCAATAACTTCTCGAAGGATTGATATCTCATATACTACACCCACGACCTGTGCACTTATAGTATATTGAGGGTTTTAAATAAATTAAAACTTGTCTCAACAAGTTTTTGGTGTTGTTGCCGGGGAGTTAATAGATTAGTTTAGTTCTTGTAGTTTAAGGCGATCTCATCACTCTTATGTCCGTGCACTTGCATGAATCTTTTTTAAAGGAGTTGATATGATTAATTTCATATTGAAAGGCAAATATATAATTCCTCCCTACACTTACGAAAATTTGAACTATTGGTAGATCTCTTATCTTATTATCAATACATCAAATCCCTAAAAACTGTAGTGTATATTGCTGGTAAGAAATGACAACATAATTGGTAATGAGTTAAAAGTTTGAGTGACATGCTATAGATTCGAAATGACAGGGTTACATTACCCACGCATAACTTGTCAACGAATATAAAAAGTCTCAAGTGATTTGTGTTCTGTATTTTATTAATTAAAGGACCGAAATTTGTTTTTTGCAGTGGATATCGCTAGTAAGAAATGACAACATGATTGGTAATGAGTGAAATTGAAGTGACATGCTATAGCTTCAAAATGACAAGGGTTGCATCACCCACTCATAACTTGTTAACGAATGAAAGGGGTTGCGTCACCCACGCACAACTTGTCAACGAATATAAATAGTCTCAGGTGATTTATGTTCTAGTATTCTATGAAGTAAAGGAACGAAATTTGTTTTCTTTAGGGCATATAATGATAATGGGAAATGTAATTAACTAAATCTTCTGGACTATATTGGTAAGAGTTCTTTCTACTCACGCAATGCATATATTAGAAAAAATGAATACTTTTGAGCCCAAATAAACTGTTACAGATGGATGTCCGTTAACAACAGATTTCTGAGGATTATTAGAAAGTGATCTTCTTCTGGATCTTCTTTTTTAAAGTTTTCAGAATCCTCTTCTTACTAGGCTATAGTCATCGATTGCTTTCTGGGTTTTCTATTTTCTGACTTTTCCTTTTGAAGAAGAGGACATTCAGGTCTCATGTATTTAGGCTTCTTGCAGTGATAGCATATGATTTGATTGTTTTGTGTATTGCTATTGCTGCTACTACTTTTTGATAGGAACCTATTGTTCCCATCTTTCTTATTTCCTTCTCTTTTCTTCATCAGCTTCTTTTTTTAAAAGCGAGCATATTTTCTGACCATGAAGTTGAACTTGTCATCTCTATCTATTTGTAGCTCAGTGTCACTTTTATCACCATTTGATTCATTAGTTGCTTTTAGTCTCATTCCTTTATCGTAGGAGAATCCTTCATCTCGCCTTTCATGGATCATCAAATTTTCTAAATAGTGCCTAGATCCTTTGCAGTTTCTAAAGCTGTCATTTTAAGTCTCCATTCCTTTGGAAGTGATCTTTGAATCTTCCTTACAAGCTTATCATTTTGATATTTTTTCCCAAGTTCTTTAAGGCCGTGATGATATTGTTGAACAATCCGAAGAATTCATTTATGGTTTCTCCCTATTTCATGCTAATAGTTTCGTATTGATGCACTAAAAGGCTTATTCTATGTTTTTTTACCTCATTCACTCCTTGAAAGGTGACTTGTAGTTTATTCCACATTTTCTTTGTCGTAAAGCAGTAAGATATCTGCTCATATTCTTCTAGAGATAGTGTACAGATTAGATGATGTTTTGCTTAAGCGTTTAACTGTACATTTCTTCTGTCAGCATCAGACCATACTTCTATATTTTCTGTAGCGCGAAGTGTAGCTCCAACTCTGATGGCTTGCTAGACTTCAATATTTATAGATTGGAGATAGATTATCATTCTCTCTTTCCAATATTAGTTGTTTCCACTAAAGTAAGGAGGCTTTGAGACAGATTATCCTTCAAGGCTTTTTAAATTGTTTGCCATAATCTATCAGGTGTTGTAAAACACAATAAATGTGAAACCTAGCTCTTATACAAAATGATAAAGCAAACGCATGCAAGAGGGGGTGAATTGTGTGTAATAAAAAAAGGAGCCTGTTTAATCGATAAGAACTTGCTAACTTTTAAAGGAATCCTCTTGCGATATAAAAACAGAAGGAGCCTATTGAAAAACTGAAAAGCCTCTTGAAAATTAATAATACGAAAATTTAAAAGTAAGGAAGAGAGAGAAAAAGACACAGTAAATTTATACTAGTTCGGTTTATAATGAAGCCTACGTCCAATCTTCAAATATCTAATTTGAGTATTTCACTATAAAAACCAAGTAGTAATTTGATGTGTCTCTCCAAGCTCGAAAGTGTATATTTTTTAAGGTTCTTTAACCTTCCACGCTAATAGTATTTTGTTAGTCTCTACAAGCTCTTAACAAAAAATGTATGAATAATTTAACAGACTCTCTTAATAGAGTGATATCACTTTCTAAAACACTAAGAAGAATATTGATACTCTAAGATATTTCACAAGTCTCGTGTGTAGTGTGCAAATGCAATGACTCTCTTTAAGTAGACAAGTTCTTCATCAACTAGTCGTTGCTTAATCTTCAAAACCATCTCTGCTGAAATATTTGATATTTAGACGTTAAGAAGAACATTCTGTCAAGGCTTCCAGAGCTGATTATTCGAATTAGTATGATCCCTCTAGATGTCATTGAATCATTTTTAGAAAAGTAAGTTTATAAATAAGGTTCCTACAAGAAAGAAAGAAATTATTTCATGATTTTATTTCTTTTTAAGATTTATGTCATTGCCTATATAAGGAAATAAATCCAATTTAAATTTTAAAATATTATATAATTATTATTAAAATCGTTAATCATAAACCTTGAGCTAACACTATCAACTTAAAATGTTTGATTAATAAAAGTAACAAGTTCGGTTTGATCAATGAAACACTAAATAAATTAATAACATGAGTTATTAGTTACGATTAAGATTTTATGACTGAAGTTAAGATTTTGTTATGCTAATTTAGCTATGTATTAACGTTAAACTTTTTTTTAATAAGTTATTATAGTTATAAGCTTACATTTGATACCTAATAATATATTTTACACATGCATATTCTAACTATAGCTAATATTTTGTGGCAAAAAATGAATTTTGGTACGCTGCTGGAGCCAAATGAGAGGATTTGGACATGAGTGAACATACAGGTATTGCCATTCATAGAAAGTTTCCTCTTAACGCCGGTGCAACTCCATACTCTTGTTAGTGTATGTAATAAAATAATAATGAAATTCCAGTGCATCAGAAGACACCGTAGCATGCGAATCACGTGAAGTTGTTGCTATCGTACAACTCGTGTAGTTGGACTTCAATGCATATTCGGTATAAAGTATGTCTTGAGTCTTAAATTTTAGTTGTTAATATCAATTTTTAAAAATATTTATCAAATTTTATTAGCACAGAATCTTAAATGTTGATGTGACCCATTTTTTAAGTCTGTGGAAGTCATCAAATGTCAATTCCTAACATCTTAAGTAGCACCCATCGCACAACTATCATATGGCTATATCTCACAGCGAAATCGCAGTAAACCAAATCTCACGAAACCATTGGTCAACTTTCTTGTGACCATATCCCACAATTAATAAAGTTGCAGAAAATCAATTATCAGGCAACAGAATAACAGTAAAAATTATAATTTAAAAATATATTTATTAAAATTAAATTCACAAAAGAATTATTATATTTGACTATTGTAAAAATTATAACTTGAATTAAAATTAATTATCTTTTTTGAAATTTAATTCATCAAAAACTTTTTTCGAAGTAGTGTAAAATATATAAAGAAAAAAACTTGTAGACTACCTACTTGTACTATGTAGTAAAAGTAGGTAGTCTACAAGTTATTACGAGACATTAGGATGTATAAAAGAGAAATATTTGTACTATCTATTTATTTTATTAATTATGATTAATTTTATATAGTATATAAAAATTAGATATGATGGAAAAAACTCACATATAGATAAATGCGTGTAATAATATTAACATATATTTGTCAAATTGACTGCGAGTTTCATTCGGTCCAACCATTGTAGTTACCATAGGTTGGAAGAAAGGGACTTGGCCCAAAATAATAACATAGTAATTGTAATTATAGTTAACTAATGGAGAGGAATGCCGTACAGTATTATTTTATTTTAAAATTAGATTCGTCGAGATTGCAATGATATAAGAAGGAAATCTGACGGGGCGACGAAGTCATCGAGCCCATTTATTGTAAATATTCTGTCCCTTTTCATTTGATTTTTCCGCGTCATGCTTCATCACAATATGTTATTTTGTGTTTTATTTAATAACTTATCTGAAAAGAACTGCATATTACAAGTTATTGAAAAAATCTAGTACTTAGAAGCTACACCAAAATGATTGGGTGATTTGTCCATACATTAATTCTAAAAATTATAAATGCCACCCATAATTCTCATCTTACTACAAATGCCACCAAATCTCTTTTTCTCCAATAAATTGATTGGAACCTTGTTACTGACAAAAATGGTAACTCATTTTATGGTCTCTATACTCAAGTTCAAGTTCATTTTTTGATTACTTTTGGTTTTCTATTTCAATCATTTTAGTATTTATTTGATCATTTTTCTTAACTTCATTATAATTAAAAGGAAAGATTTTTTTATTTCATTATTCTAAAATCAAAGTTTTTTTAGTCAATTTTTTATTAAATAAAAATGTTCAATGCAATTAAGTAAAAATGCATATATTATCCTAAATTAAGATATTTTCTTAATTTTACTCGATTTTATTTATTAAATAGACTAACTTCGAAGAATGAATTCCATAGTAATCAAATAAGAAAAGAAAGCACCAACTTGCTTAACAAGAGGAACGAGCATTGACAATAAGGGAAGGGTAAACTAATTTGCGATGTTCTTCCCCTTACTGTCTTGCAATCTCATATATTTGCTAGCATGTATCAAGTTTCAGAGTATACAAGACGACGATGCACTACATTAGCAGAGTGAAGGTTTTATTGCTGAGCAATGAGCTGATCTGGATAGGCGTTCTCTTGGTATTGTTTCTTTCTATTTATTTATTTATTTTTGGTTATGATGAAGGAGTTTATATGATTAATTTCACATTGAAAGGCAAATATATAATTCCTCCCTACACCTGCGAAAATTTGAACTATTGGTGGATCTCATATCTTTATTATCAATACGTGAAATCCCTAAAAACTGTAGTGGACATCGCTGGTAAGAAATGACAACATAATTGGTGATGAGTTGAAATTAGAGTGACATGCTATAGCTTCGAAATGACAGGGGTTGCATCACCTGCGCGCAACTTGTCAACGAATATAAACAGTCTCAAGTGATTTGTGTTCTAGTATTCTATGAATTAAAGGAACGAAATTTGTTTTCTGTAGTGGATATCGCTGCTAAGAAATGACAACATAATTGGTAATGAGTTGAAATTTGAGTGACATGCTATAGCTTCGAAATGACATAGGTTGCATCACCCGCGCACAACTTGGCAACGAATATAAACAGTCTCAAGTGATTTGTGTTCTACTATTCTGTGAATTAAAGGAAAGAAATTTGTTTTCTTTAGGGGGTATAAAGATAATGGGAAATGTAATTAACTAAATCTTCTGGACTGTATTGGTAAGAGTTCTTTCTATTCATGCAATGCATATATTGGAAAAAATGAATACTTTTGAGCCCAAATAAAATGTTGGAGATGGTCCGTGGACGTCCGTTAACAACCGATTTCTCAGGATTATTAGAAAGCGATCTTTATATACGCCTGTGATTATATTATGACGACGGAGAATAGTCAAATTGTAATAGTAATATTACAGTTATTTGCGTAATTATTTTAAAAGTTATGTCTGTTTCTATTATACATAATTCTGTTTGTTTATTCAAAAGATTGTTATTAGTTTTATCAATTTATTTAATAACTATTTACTTGCATTATTACTATTTTAAAAAGATTGCAAATTATAATCCACTAAAACTATCTTAAAATATTTATAGTTGAAGTTACACCAAAATCCTGAAAAACATCTGGAGTATAAAAGAATGTGACGTTCTTCTGTAACAGGTAGGAACAAGGTTTTTTCTTCTTTTTGATAAGAATAGGGTCGAAATCTGCAAATGTTATTCCTTTTATTCTAAAGATAACATAATATTTCTCTTCCCAAGCAGGGCATAGACTAAAGAATCATTATGGACTTTGTTTAATGACATCGTTAGTCTTTTGCTCCAGTAGCTTGATTCCAACTTCATATTAACAAATATAAGTTGTTGGGTTGGAAGATTAAGGAGATCTACTCCAGTAAAGTGCAAATCTTGTGAAGCTTTATGCATTTTGTAAGGTACAAGACGATTGAATTTTCTGATCTTTCTAATGTGACAATTCAATTCCAAGTGGGATAAATGGTTACACTTTTTTAAGTGCACCACGTACACTATAGGAAGAATAAGTTAAGTATGTCGATTCATAATAAAAAATTGAATAAAAAATAAAGTTCAATTGTCGCACCAAAATTTCATTCATAATAAAAAATTAAATAAGAAATAATTTCAATCGTCAAATCAAAAAAAATTATAATATTTAATTTTTTTCATCATAATGATTTCCTATATATTGTGTGCAAATATAGATTGGTTGAGTAAACAAATGTGGCATCACTCAGTAGCCAATTCCTTGTAAAAACATTTTAGTAGATACTCGGAATGGCTCTCCTTCAATGGCTGAACCAAAGCTCGACTATTTTCTTCCTTCTCACGTCAGTTTTACTAGCAATCATGTTGAAGTTTGTATTGCGGAATAGGTTCAGGAAAACAAAGCTGAACCTCCCACCAAGCCCTCCAATGTTACCAATCATTGGCCACCTGCATAAGCTTGGTGAAATGCCTCATATATCTCTTCACCGCCTGGCAGGGAAGCATGGTCCAATAATGTTCTTACGACTTGGTGAAATCCCAACTTTGGTGTTGTCTTCCGCTAGACTGGCAAAGGAAGCATTGAAAACTCACGATATTGCTTTCGCTAGTCGTCCCCAACTTGTCGCTGCCAAAACCCTATTGTATGGCTGCACAGATATGGGATTTGCTCCTTATGGTGCTTACTGGAGAACTTTAAGAAAAATCTGCATTCTTGAGTTACTTAGTGCCAAGAGAGTTGAGTCGTTCGGTTTTATTAGAGAAGAAGAAGTAGCCCGTTTGGTGAATCAGGTTGCAAAGCCCTATCCTGGAATTGTAAATCTGAGCAAGTTGCTTGAGCAATGTATAAATAACGTTCTCTGCAGAACTGTACTTGGCAAGAATTTTTCAGAAGCAGGAGAACATGAAAGGCATGGGTTCCATGACATGCTTCACAATTTCCAAACTTTGCTCGGAGGCTTCAGTCTTGGCGACTATTTTCCTTCTATAGGATTTGTTCAAAACTTAACAAGCATGAAATCAGAACTTCAGAGGACATTCAGGCGATTTGACCAATTCTTCGATGAAGTAATCAGTGAACACCTAAATTCTGCAACAAAAAAGGAGGAGCACAAGGACATGGTGGACACTTTGCTCGATATACAGAAGAGTGAATCTGCTGAAATACCTCTTAATATGAATAACATTAAAGCCGTCCTGTTGGTCCGTTTAGAGCACTCTATTTGCAGTTTCAAAACTTGGAATTGAACACAAAAAATTACTGATTTGTTATTTTTTCTCTAACTAATTAATATATGTGCAGGATATGTTTGCTGCTGGAACCGATACAACTTTCATAACATTTGATTGGGCGATGACAGAGTTGATCATGAATCCTAACGTTATGAGAAAGGCAAAAGCTGAAGTTAGGGCTGTGGTTGGAGAAAAAAAAAAGGTGGAAGAGAGAGATCTGGAACATCTGCACTTCATGAAAGCTGTTATCAAAGAAACCTTCCGCTTACATCCCGCTGGTCCTTTAATAATGCCAAGAGAATCAATAGAAGATGTTGTCATTGATGGCTACAATATTCCAGCTAAGACAAGAATTTACGTCAATGTCTGGGCTATAGGAAGGGACCCAGAGATATGGGGAAATCCCGAGACATTCGAACCAGAAAGATTTATGGGTAGTAGCATTGACTTTAGGGGGCAGAGTTTTGAGCTACTTCCTTTTGGATCAGGTAGAAGAGGTTGTCCAGGAATAATTTTCGGAACTGCTGTTCTGGAACTTGGTCTCGCTCAACTTCTGCACAGCTTTGACTGGGATCTCCCTCATGGCGTGAAGCCTGAGGACATAGATAATACAGAATATTTTGGGATTTCTGTGGGGAGGAAAATACCTCTCCACGTCATTGCCAAACCACGCTTCAACCCGTACCAGAATTATCCATAACATTTCTTCTGTCCATTAAACGGAAGGTTGCTTGCAGTGTCCACCAATTGTAAGGATTAATTTAAAAAATTTAGTGTCAGTCTATGCTTTATTGGACCAAACATTCTACTATAAATAAAACTACCTTTGTTGATTATCCTTCCCTCACAGGTACCCTATAGGCTGGGTGATTCTCCAGCTTCGTTGCGAACATATGCTGTTCAAGTTTGGAGTCGCTCGTATAGGTGTGCATGCTTGCTTCTTTGCTAATTAAGAATAAATTTTAAATTAGTCATTAATTAGATTTTGTTAAAATGATTAATTAGATCTCTAACTATATTTTTGATTAATTATACCTTCATTTTTAATTTTATTACAAATAAATTCAATTTTGACTTTTACATAAACAACAAAATCAACTAAATGCAATAAATTGTGTAATTGTTAGAATACATAAAAGTGCTATATTTACTAATATTTTTAACTTTTTTGATAAAATTTGAATTAATATAATTTCAAAAGTTAGAGTTCAAATTAAAAAAAGAAATTAACTAAACTTTTGAGTTAAATTAGAGGATTAATTTAAAATTTTCCAGTGAACTATCTAAAGGAAATTATAACTAACAAAACTTTGTCTGTCTTGTGAAACAGCGTATATCAAAACTTTATTTAAAATTTTAATTTCATCATTCAATATTCTAATTTGAATAATTATTTTGAATTTCCAAATTCAGTTTACATTATTTCACATGTCAGAAATTCATAACATATTTTACCAATTATGGTATTATTATTTAAACTGATGCAAAATTTAATATAAAAGGGGGTACTAGGGGAGGGGGAAGCGGGCTAGTGGGGCGAGAAGGTGAAAGGGTGGTTGGAGGGGCAGTAAGTCAAAGGATCGAACACAGCTAGAGCTCAAAGGGGTGGTGACTCAGATGACGAAGGGGCGGTTGAGGGTTTAGGAGTGAGTGAGGGCGACTGATGGTGAGAGAGAGAGAGAGAATGAAGTTTGGTGAAGAAAGGTTAACGGTTAACTTAGTAAAAAATGATTTCATTTTATTTTGTGAAAAACAAAAGCATAAAACGACATCATTTTATTTTTAAAACAAAATGAGCATCGTTTTATTTTATGAGAAACGGAAGCATAAAACAACATCATTTTGCTTTACTTCGTCTAAAAATGAAAGTGATTACTGAAAATAATGTCATTTTGCTTCTAAATGTTAGGCCTCGGGTTGGTCTCGTACTTGAGAATGTCATTTTGCTTGGCCTCAGGTTGGCCTCGTGCTGGACAATGTCATTTTGCTTTAACCTAAGGCCCAACATCATCTCATCGTTTAAGCCTGAGGCCCTATCAACCTAGGCTTAGCTTGTTAACCGGGCCCAAATATCACCCTTAAAGCTAACTTAGTTATTGTAATGTGGTGGTTGTCAAATCAACAAAAATAAATCACCTTAATTTACTAAATGCGAGTATGGAGTGAGTAAGGATAGTCTCCATAAGGAATGGTGGATTTATCTCTTTTACAAAAACAAACAGTAAAATTGGGGAGTTTTAACTGATGAAAATAAGTAAACAATAATTCAATTCAAAAGAAAACAAAGATGTAAATAAATTTAAGAAACTAAACAAGGGAGAAATTTTCTAGTTAAAGGATGTATTTCCACTTTAATTCCAATTCTTGATCATCAATGCAAAAATCAAAACTGGTTATAGTTATCGATGAACTCTCTAAAAAACCAATCTCTCCTTAATTTTTTAGTAATTAAGAGGTGCCCATTAATTACTTCTCTAATCGAAAGACAACCCTAAAAGGTTGCCCAGCACGATTTAATGTTCCAACAATATTAGGATTTAAAGAGACTCAATTATAACCAACAAACTCACAATCGAGTTTATTTAGATTAAATTATTCATTCCCATGACACAGATCAAGAGGCGATAAAGTGCGGATGTGCAGTTTTAATTAGCCGTTAACTATTCCAAGATTACCAAATATAGGCATTTATTTAATAAATCCTAAAATAATCATAAACACTAAATATAAAGAATAAATAAATAATCATGAATATATATGACAGATATAAACAATTTGATCTCACAATTCCATGGAATTAAGGCTTCAATACTCCTTTAACTAGAAATAAAAATTTAGCTACAAGCCATAAGAACTAAAGAACACATCAATATTATTCAAAAGAAAAGAAATAATTCTTATGAAAGAAGTTGGGAGAAGAAACCCAATGTGGGAGAGACAAAAAATCCAGATTGAAGACTCACCACGTACTGCTTTCAAAAGATGTCTTGCTTTTCTCCCAAAAAAATGACCTGCATCTGCCTCTTGTATACTTCGTATTCTTTCTCTCCTGAATCGCCTGCTCTCCTCATTTTTTTAAAACAAAAAACCCTCATACGTTAAAAACCTACATACCATAAAAAACACACGTTTCTATCTTTCAAAACCTCTCCAGTCCACTGCATTTTGGACTGTTCTTTTCTCTGCTCTGCTACGTCGTTCTCCCTGCTGCCACTGGTTGCTGGCGTTTCACTCCTTTGCTACTGTCATTTGGTTTCTTTTATCTACTGCATTGTTTCAATTTTTTTAAACTCTGGTCTGCCTTGCTTCATTTTCCAGCTAATTTATTTATGCTAATGTGCATTTTCTTCTCCAATTTAGACAATTTTAGTTTCTTTTCTCCAAAACAACTCCATATCTCCTAACCTCCAAAAATAATATAAAAACACCATAATTAGGATAATATTCATCCAATATGCTTCAAAAATACCCCAAATTGATATGTAAATTAATAACCTATCAGACTACTCCATTCCTAGACAATGCTTGTCCCTAAGTATTAACAAGACTTCAAAAGAAAACAAAACAATTTACTAATAACACATTGAAAAACCTTAGTCAACTGGCATTATCTTACCCAACCAAAATCACAATCATCCCATAAACATTTAATTGGATTTGCATTTAGAATAATCTTCTCAATCTCTAGTAATCTTTTTAAACTCAAAATGTGCAAGATTTGACCTTATGATAAGGATTCACTCAATCACTCAAAAAAAAAAAAGTCCTTAAAGGACATTGATGACACATTCGCAACTACGACTTGACATTACCATAGGCTTATATATATATCACATCGTAACCACTTAATGTAAATCGTGTGCAACAATCAAAAAGGTCTTTTATTAGGTTGTAATGGAGCTTAGGATGTTAAAGTAATGCTCTAAAAGCAATCACCTTTAGTACTGTTGTTCAAACTTGATTTTGATTAATAAAGCGAAAGGAATTTTTTCATTGATTTGATATTTGTTTATATATATATATTGATATTGATCTTAAATCAAATTAATGAAGTCCATGATACAAAATATAGCATGAAGGAAATTATGACGAGATCATGATAATGAGATTCCTATCATGTGCAATTATGTTAGTATCTAAGTAATCCCCAGTCATAGACTTAATAAGACAGGACATTATTAATCCAAAAGTACTAGCATATGTTATACTCCTTGATTTAATCAAGCAGCGGATCTCACAAACTGTTAGCATGAGTTGTTTAGAGTTAACATGTGGATACTTACTAAGAGTAGTAAGTACATCAGATCACCTGCTATGATATTATCATATGGATGACCTGTCGAATGTCAATGATTAATCTCATCATAGCAATGGTACAAATATCCTTAGACTTGAAGTACTCAAAGATATCTTGGATACTAAACCTGTGCTTTGACATCATTCCTTGTTACCTCAAGACAAGGTTGCTCTTAAGGTAGTAATTGGGTACAACTATTGGTATTCGAAGGTAATTAGGTAGTCAATAAAGGATTCACCGCTCCTGGTAGAAGGAGATGATACCTACGACCTCTTGTCAGGGTCATTACTTACGAGTCTTTGGCCAGAGCAATTATGTGTCATGAAGAGAGTCTTCAATGACACATACTAGCAATTAAATCCTAGGACAAAAACTAACATCACTTGGGCTAGATGTAACGTAGTCAGTCTAGTGGGAGTTGACACATAGCTCATACTCTGAACCAAGTGGGGTATAATATGGTAAAAGGATTAATTGCACGGTAATTGTCTATGGAAAGGTTCATAAGTTGGATAATTAATTATCGAAGAGTTTGTATGTTAATCCACTTATATTCTAACAAATTGGCATCATGAAACCCTTCATGATTTGATTGAATTAAGAGTTAATTTAAGTGCCTTAAATAATCAAGAACCTAAGGGTCACACACATAAAAGATTAAATGAAAAACAAGTATGTATAGCCTATTTTAAGCAGGCCATGATCGTGCCTCACAAGGCCATGATCTTGGCCGAAGGCGAGGTAAGCCACAATGCCTTCGGTTATGATCGTGGCCAACGGTCATGACAAAAGCTGCGAAGTGACATATAAGTGAGTTCTTCACTTATATGCACGAGATTTTTTCACTTCTTACACACACAAATGATAGCATAAGAGCTCTAGAAGAGTTATAGAATGAGAGAGAGGTGTCTTGAGTCTTGTTCTTGCAATCCATACAATTGTTGCATGAATCAAAGTGCATTCAACAAAATTCTTGATCTATCTTCACTATAAGAAAATCATGAATTAGCTAAGGAATTTTTCTGAAGGACAAAAAACCATAGTTATTTACCGACGGAAAACAATAATCCGTCGGTAAATACGTTGTACTGTTTATATATAGCAACAGAAATATATTACCGTCAGAAATAATGGAGGGAATGAATTTCACGCAAAATCTCCAATGACATATAGCGACGACACAACCTTTAATGTCGGCACATAGTCCGTCGGTAAGTTATGGTCAGTGTCTGCTATTCACCGACAGAATATCGTCCATCGATAAACTTATTTTAAGTTTACCGACAATGTAACCATGACCGTCGGTTATAATTGCGGGAATTTTTCCCACAATTAACTAGCTTCATACATTTACCAACAGAATAGGTACCGTCGGTAAATGTGGTTCAACTTCTGTTATATACCGACGTAATGTGTTCCGTCAGTATACATTAAATTAACTTTACCAATGAAAATTTAGTTCCATCGTAAAATGTAGCAACCAAACGTGGTCAAATAATTAGGAAATTTAAATAGCGACGGAATGTATATTCCGTCGATAAATGTCGACTAGTTAATAAACCAAAAGACATCGTTTGGTTCATCATCTTTAAGACGACGCAGATATCCCCCCCCCCCATTTCTTCTTCTTCTCTCCTCCCGTCTGTCGCACCATCTGT
>JANZXP010000030.1:73668-84525 GCA_027576715.1 Erythroxylum flavicans
CAAATAATAATAATGTTAGAAATAAATGAACTAGTTTGATGAGTGTGTTAAGTGTGCAGAAGAAAAACACAGAAGAAACAATACACAAAAGAAGTAGAAGACAGAAGAAGTAGAAACACAGAATAAAGCGAAACACAGAAGAAAGTGAAACACAGAAGAAGACACAGAAGAAGCGCAAAAGCACAGAAGAAGTAGAAACACAGAGGAAGCGAAACACAGAAGAAAGCGAAACACAAAAGAAACAAAACACAGATGAAGTGGAGAGCACAGAAGAAACAAAACATAGACGAAGTGGAGATACAGAAGAAACAAAACACAGACGAAGCAGAGATACAGAAGAAACAAAACACAGAAGAAGAAAACACAGACGATACAAAGCAGAAGAAACACTGGCACGTCGAGCAGTTAGTTAGTTGGAGTTAGTTACAGAACTCAACTAAATAACAGTTATCATTATTTAAGATTCAAGAAGTAGTTATCAAGAATCAAGAAGCAGTTGGAGACTTAGACTATAAATACGAGTCCCAGTCGAAGATTGAATAACTTTTACAATTTTACAACTGTTCTAAAAACTTTTGATCTTACATATTTTAAGCGTTCAAGTGTATATTTAGAAAAGAAAAACTCTGTAGTGCAATACTAGAGAGCTAAACTTACTGTAACAATAGGTCACGATATCTTTCTAGTGAAAGAAAGAAAATGATAAGAGCCTGGAGAGGCTAAGATAGCTGAAAGAATACTTGGTGTAAGAGACCTGAAGAGGGTCTAAAGGGAAAAAGAATACTTGTAAATTTGTTGAAGTATAGTGAATACTCAGACGAATTTTGAGGACTCGATGTAGCCCACAGTTTGGGGTGAACTAGTATAAAATCGCAGTGTCTATCTTCTATCCCTCAACTTATTCTATTTTTTTCTTAAACAACTATATAGAAGTTATTTGCGATTTAACTCATAACAATTTTCATATAACGTTTGTGATACTCTTTTAACAAGTTAGAGAAGTTTTTATCAGAAATACTAAGAATTTTGTATTCACAAAAAGATTACACAATTCAACCCCCCTTCTTTTGTATTTTGTCTATTATAAGTAATTTCTATATTAACGTGTGATTTACTTCAAACATAAACATACAAAATTATCAAACAAAATAGATCCATCGATTTCTTCAAAATGGAGCACATTTGATGATTATTTGAAAATTTATTAAACATTTTTAATAAATTCTGAAAAACTTACATAGGAGTAAAAACATATAAATATGTTTACAAAAAATTTTTGGAATCAAATTCTATAAAAGACATGTTAAACCTCATGAGTTTAGCCAACCATCAACATATGTTCAGTAGAAAATAGTTTTCCAGCATATTGTTAGAAATTCGACAGTAAATATTTCAATCACATTAAAATCAATTTTCAATCACTAAAACCATCTAAAAACATGTCATTAGCAGGTCAGTGAAAGAAAATCGTGAAAATAAATTTTCATAATTTAATTTTGAATTGTCTAAGAGCAGACCCACAACTGTTACAACCATACAATCCTATTGCACATGTAATAAAAACTACATTTAATAGGCACAAGATGGCTCTGATACCACTGTACAGTTTCAATTATGCATCACATGCATAAAAAATTAGAACATACATAGTGGAAAATAAAACAAAACCTAGAAAATACAGAATCAAACATGTGCCATTAGATGGAGTAAAAAAAAAGAACTTACGATGTTTACCTTACTAACTCCTTTGGTCTTCATTGTCTTCACCTCTTCGGGTTGTCGTAAACCACAAAGAACAAAGGAGGACATCTATAATGATATCCACATGAACAGAAAAGTCTAAAACCTCTTAGGAAGAATGGTTAGAACACACACAAAGGTGCTAGCTTTGATGTATGTTCTTAAGAGAATAGTTTAGAGAATAAGTGTGTGCAAGGTCAACTCTTCACATTTCTGACTAGTTTTCTTACAATAATATGTACCAAAATGAGTGAGTTTCTACCAACTTTTGGTCTCCTCTAATACCCATCATGAGTGGAGGAATAATGGGAATTAAGTGGCCATGAATTCCACTTAATTTTGCTTGAGACATTTGCTGGAAATCTGGAAACTTTCAGGTTGACGGCCATGCAACACTTGCTTTCTTTCATTCCTTTGCAATGTTTCTTACCACGATCATATCGCAATACAATCTTCAAACATTCTTTCATATCTTAGATCACTATCCAAACCTATTTTACTCATTATTCGCATCTCCAATGCATGTGAACCATTAGGTTTTCATTTATGTTAGCCACTTGAATTAACACTTAATTTAAGCAAGTCATGAACAGTATCTAGTAACACATCATGACCCCCAATTGACTAGAAAGTCAATAGTTTGACTACAAACCCTTCCATAGATAATGTTCCTGTGTAATTTGTCCTTTTACTATCTATACCCCTCTTAGTTTGGAGCATGGTTAAAATGTCAACTCCTACTATACTGACTACATTACATCTAGCCCAAGTGATGTTAGTTCTTATACCCAAGGCTCATTACTCAATTAGATATATCAATTAAGATTATCTTCATAACATTTCTACTTTGGCTAGAGATTCTTGAGTAATAATCCCAACAAAAGGCCATGAGTATCATCTCCTTCTATCAAGAGTGGTGAATCCTTTATTGCAATTACTTTCGAATACCTCAAATTGTACCCAATCACCAAGAGACAACGAAGAATAAAATCAAAGTATAGGATCAGTATCTAAAATATCATTGAGCACCTTAAATCTGAGGCTATATTTAGTTGGGAGTTTTATAATGGAATGGAATGGAATGTAATATTATTCCATCGTTTGGGAGGAGGTTTTATAATAGAATTGAATAGAATGGGATAGAAGAGGAGGGTTTCATATTACATCCCATTCTATCCTAATCAGTAAAAATAAAAAACCTCTAATTTGGGGGGTTTAGGACGGAATGTAAAATGATAAACAACTTTACACCATATTACATTATAAACCCTTCATCTAAACAATATTTCACTATATTACATTATGAACCCTTCCATCCCTCCCAAACAATAATTTCTAATATTACATCCATTTATATTGATTCTTCGTAAGGGAGTTGATGTACTTTTCCATTTTGGTATCCAACAAAATTGTATCATCACGAACATCTAGTTGAGGAAGACCTTTAAGATAGGACTTCTTCATTATTTCTTTCAACTTATGAGAACTCACATTCCCAAGCTTTGCATGCCATAGATTAGGTGTCTCATTTTCCCTGTCTTATTTACATATGTCATTTATGCAGACATAATATAGACAGACTCCAAGCATTGCCCTTTCATGATGGGTATACTTGTTGTCTTTAAACTTCGATACACCTTAACATCTTTTGGACTGAACACTACATAATTTCTTGAAGATGTGATTTATGAAATAGAAAGTAAAATTTTCCTCATACCTAGAACATGGTTGACATTTCTTAACTCCACCTTATGAGGAATATATCGAGTCATTATTATGGTCTAACCGATGTGAGTGATTGGCAGCTTAAAATTATTTAATGTGACAACGACCTGTCTTCCATGATTTTCTGCTAGATTGATTAGTTTATCTTTATCTCCTCTCATGTGGTTGGAGCACCCAAAATCAACAATACAATCATCATTATAGTTGATGAGCTTATCCTTTATCTTCACAAATGCAAATTCTTCCATTTGCTCAACCATATAAGATGTTACATTCCCTACATTCTCTTCTACTGCTACAAATGCTTCAAGATACCATTGTTCTTCACTGTCCTTATCATTCTAGGTAGAGGTTACAACATTGCCTTCAATTCTTTTGAATTGGCAGTCCCTGCTGAAGTGTCCTCTCTTACCACAATTGTAGCATTGGTTGCTCTGCCACCGGTACTTTCTTTCTTCATTATTTCGAACCTGCTAAGCTCCCCTATTGAGAACATCTTCTGTCCTTATTTTTCCATTGACCATCTAACGACTTCCTTAGATTATCATCACTATATCCTCTAACAATTTTTTTTCCTTTATATGCCATTTGTTTACTAAACTGGGCTTTCTCCTCATCCTTTAATGAGACTTTAGATATTTGTTTGTCTAAGGTCTCTTAATTGATAAGATTATTTTCTAACTCTGTAAGGGTTGGTTATTTGGCCCAACCACAAGTTACAGTGACAATAGCATTATATTCAGTCCGTAAGCCATAAATAACGATTTTCCCCATTCTAGTCTCCATAATTGCATTTTGAGGATCTAATTTCAAAATTTTTTCACAAAGAGATTTAACTTTTGTGAAATATTTACTTACTGACATATTTTGTTGCACGATTGACATGAGCTGATTTTCTAACCATTGAAGCTTTGCATGATTCGCCCTAGTGAACAATGTTGTTAGACTGTCCCATATCTCCTTAAGTATTTTTGCATCCTTGATGTGGTGAAGCAGGCCATCCTCAATTGTCAGAGATAGTACATACATAGCTTTGCCAGCTTTAATCTTCCATTTATTTAATTCTTCTACGTCTGTGGGTGGTTTGATATTATCACCACGAACAATACTCCATAAGTCTTGTCCAAGCAAGTAATATTGCATTTGCAAGCTCTAATTGTTATAATTAGAGTTATTAAGCTTTTCAATAGTACTTGCTGAACCAATATCTGCCTTTATACCTTGGTAATGCCTTATGGAAAAGATGTACAATAAAATATTATTTATGTATATGGGACAATATGAAGACTCTAGAGAGATCAAGAGAGATGTTGGTGACTCCTTTATAGAGATATGTAAGATCTTTAGGGTCGATTGTTTTATCAACTCTAAATTAAAACATACGTTTCCAAAAAAAAATTTTTGGGCCGTTGACTTTAAAGGTGTTTTATGCATCAACTCCTTTACTCAGCCCACCATAATGTAACACTCATATCAAATGGCGTTTTTCTCATAACTTAGGAGCATTGTCCAAATTGTGGTTGATTAGATAAGCATACAACTTACTTGTGTAATTTAAGCATTGTTTCTTAAAGTTAAAAAAGTGTTCATACTATATATTAGGCAGAATTTATATAAAAGACCTATCAAGACCTTGAATAAAGAAACAAGATGTAAACCCTGGAAGTAAAAGAGCAGAGGTCAAATGGAAGCTCTAATTCCTAATTTGGTAACAAATTGTGGAGAAATAAAATCAAATATCCTAATAAAAACACGAATTTAATAAATTTTATAAACTTCTTACAGTGTAAAATAAACAAAAACGCTTTTTAAAATAAGATTCATGTTCTAACTAGTATATTTCATTGTTCCTTTCTAAAATAGAATATGGGGTACAAATGTACCTATATTCCAAGTTATATAATTAACTTCTTATCTGTATATATAGACACAAGTTTTGATACATTCATCTCCTATGTCATGTACTACATTATTTTTGTTTGTATAACTTGACACACCCATATTCCAAATAGTGTCTTTCTTTTTCTAAAAAGTACATTGCTACACTAATATCCCTATGTTTCAATCCGTGTCTTTACCTCTATATTCTAGAAAAGAAACATCATGACATATGACTATGAGTCATAGCATATTCACCCAAAGAATTCCCAGAAACGCCTATTCTCTTTCCTAAACTCCAAGATTGTATGTTATATAAAGATTGTATGTTATATATACGAGCTATATAGAACAATCTTCATATTACTGAATATCCTCTTCATCTAATATTTTGAGAAATTAATCAAGTTCAAGCAATATTTGAAATTCTTTGTACTAGTCTACTTTATGAATATATCTACTACATTCTATAAAGTATGAATCTTTTGAATAAGACCTGTGTAAATGTAATTATGTAATTAACTCATATCTCTACTAATCACCATATTTTTTATTTTGTGTCTCAAAACTTATATCCTCTTTCACCTTTATAATACTCGATAAAATACATTTCTTTAGCTTGAAATTAAGATTGAATATCTCATCACTTAAAACACGAATATATATATATAGGGTACACAAAGATTTTCAATTCCAAAAACTCAACCTTATTTCCTATCCACACTCTCTCTTTCACTATCCTATCTAGTGATGTCTAAGTGATATGCTACATACGATGCTCACTACTTCCACTAAAAAAATCTTAAGGAGCCCTATATTCACACAAGTACTTGGCCCTATCAATTATGTATCTGTTCATCCCCTCCAAAATAGTGTTTTGTTATGTTGTTTCTAAATTATGTTATGTCTCTAAATCTTATCACTACAACAGAGAAGGGTATTGGTGACGAAATATAACATTACTTAAAAAACAAATTGTTATAAAAAGTATTTAGCAACTAAAAAAATTGTAGAACAAATGGTCGCAAAAGCCCAGTAGCAAAAAATTATCTATGACGTTTTAAAGAAATCATCACACGAAAGATTTTGCTACGATCCTTACTTCATCGTTAATAAAAATATGCGACGAGAGGAGAAATAGTCTTAAATCATTTATTGTCACGTTTAATTTTGGTAGTTAAAGGTAATTAGCTTCGTTAACTTAGGCATAGATAATATTGTTTACTGACGATTTATTTTCGTAGCAGAATATATTTAGCTACGAAAATTAAAGCGTAGTTAAATGTTAATAGAGACATTCTAGAAAGCGTAGGTAAAAAGATTTAGTGATGATTTTATATTTGTAGTTAAAAACTTTTAGTGACGAATATTTATTTTTAATTTACCTTCCTTATTAGCAATTTGATATTTAATTGAAATTATTGACAAAATATTTAGTTCATGTTATTATTTTTAACATGGTTTGAATTATAATTTAGTCACATTTTGTAATTATTGTTGGTGACATATTGTTTAAATAATAATAAAATAAAATAAAAATATTTCATAATTAAAAATGAAATGTATTTTATACAAAAACATGTAATTAAATGTTAATTACAAAACTTAAGAAAAAAATTTATCAACAAACTAAGACTCCTCATCATCACTACTACTGACATATTGTGATCCAAGTATTTGTTTTACCATCTTTGTTAGCTTGGTCAACTCTCTTTTAGTACGATCTAGTTTTTGCTCATTAAGTTGTAATTTTTCTTGAGCACATTCCAACTTTTTCATTACATTGTAATTGAGCCTTAAGAGACCACTCGTCCTCTTGAAGCATTGTCACATATGCTGGTTGTGACGATGATGAACTAACTAGCTTAGGTCTATGATATACCCTGATCTTGTACCAAGGATATTGTTACAAATGTCATCCACATCGGGCTCATTCCTATCAAATAATGTTCTCTGCAACAACTCTTGCATCTTATCCTACAATTTAAAACATAAAATCGTGAAGTAATTCAAATATTATGACTTAGTATTACATAAATAATAAACCATAAAATTAAATTTTTATACTTACATAATTATTTTGCACCTCTTCAGACGTCCAGCCTTCACTTTCCTTGTAGTGTGTCAGCCGTAGAGTGTGATCTTATCTCACTTTTATCCATGCAATTGAGTCTGACTCTGTTATATGAATAAAAAATGGAACATAATCAATTACATTGTATTAACTAATAGAATAATAACTTGTAAACATTACACCTATATTTTATTAATTAATAGAATAATAACTTGTAAACATTACACCTATAAATTCTTTTCATACGATAACAAATGATTTTGAGTTGGTGTTGTGAGGAGTTTTCATTTTTACTCTATTAGCCTTAGTTTTCTCACTCTTTTCCTAAATAAAGAGAAGAAATAATCATCAAATGGAAAAAAAATTAATGGAAGGAAATATGAAGAGAAAGAAGACAAACCTAAACCTTCACAGAGGCCCAACAATCACACATTTCACTCTAATTTTCTAAAGTTACTCATTCTAGAGAATGTCTCCTTGCCTCCTTATTTGAAGGAAAATGCTTGTAGTATTTATGAAGTCGATAGCAATGATCCTTTTCCCTTTGTTTCTACAGTGAACTAACACAACTTGAAACTTCAAGGTTCTCGATACCGACGACATTGAGCTTCATCTGTGAACAACATGTATAAGTTAACTTACTTTTGAAATAAGTTAAACCATAATGTATATAATAAAATGAATTAAAAAATTACCAAAACTTTGTCAAAAGCATTATGTAGCATATTGTCTTCCTTCAACTACTTGGCATGTTGAAGACATGACAATTCATTCATGACAATGACTGCTAACTCACTGGACAATTTTACTAATTAGATCTTATCAATAAGATGACATTGTGTAGGGTCAATATGTATAAAAGACTTGCTATTCATTACAACTCAGATCCTTTATTAATACCTCTACCTTTTTTTCTTATGTCGTTATTGGAACCTAAAAACAAAACAATAATGATAAGAAAACATATTAAACATGTAAATATATATTTGAGCATAACTGTAAATATAGGTGGTTAACAATAATAGACCTAAAGATCCCTCAACACTGGTTGATGTAGATATAGGTTGTTGTTGATTGCCTTCGTCAATAAGGTTGAATTGATTTGATTCTTGGGGGGGAGGAACATCTTCAGTAATTGCCACCCTCTTTCCCTTGTTTCTACTAGGTCCCGTTATATTGAATATCTATAACTGAAATATCAATATAACGTATTATCTTTACTCAAACATCAACATTCCACATGAATATAAGTAAAACAAAAGTAAAAACTAAACATTTAACATAAGATAAATCAAACACCAACATTTCGTATAAACATAAGTAAAACATTAACAATATACATTGATTCATCCTAAATAAACATAAGTAAAACATTAAAAACATAACTCAAATATGAACGAAAGTAGTTCAAAAAATATAAATAATTTATTTACATTAACTCATCATGATCAAGATTTTTGAAAATCATCATTATTAATTACATTATAATTGGATTCTTCATCACTATTATATTCAGACAAAGTATCATCATTGTCATTTAATTCATCCTGATTATAGTCTTCATCTATTTGATTGAAAAAGTTATCTTGGACTTCATCCAGTTGTACTATGTTTGGATCAACATCTCTACTATGGAATGATTTTATATCTACATATTCTATTCGAATGGCTTCATTATTGAACTCGAATCTAATCTTTTGATAAACTTCATTTGCATGCTCATTGAATTGAATTGACCATTATCCCTTTCACAAAAATCAAAAACATTTTCATGTTGAAACTTTTGAACAACCTTCCAATTGTTACCCAATACAATATCGTTGAGGAGAAAACTTGCTTCACTTGACTTGCAAGGACAAAAGGATCATTATCATACTATATCTTACTCACATTGATGCTAGCAATATTCTCGTTCACTTTCATGTCAGTAAGATTAAACCATTTGCACTTAAATAGAACAACATTCTTATCCTTGATGTAGTACAATTCTATTATTTTAAAGATGACATCATAGAAGTCAATAAATTCATCTTCATGACTTCCCTCAATAAAAACCCCACAATTTTGGCTTCTAAGTCGATTATCTTGATCTTGTATGTGAAATCTCACCCCATTAACAGTGCAACCTTTATATTTTCCCAAAATATGAAGCTGGCATCCCAAACTATATAATGTTGTTATTGCTTCTTGCACGTTACGGTTATACAAGCCTATCATTTGTATGACAAAATGAAATTAGAAGTTATTCTAACATATAAATTGCCATATGTTCATAATATGTAATCAATATGTAACTTACCTGACTTCTAAATGATGATACAAATTTTAGCTTGTGTCTTTCTTCAACATTAATTATCCCTTTGCTGCGAATGGACTTTTTGTGTTCCCCATTTGAGAAAGTAAATGATAGTAAGAAAATGAGATTCAATGAACAAAATTCTAATATGATTGTTTGAATTAAAAGGAATATACATACTCCATATTTATATTGACTTTCTCACAATTGTTCAAAATATACCAATGGGCGATTTGGAATTCATGTTTAGTTAACTCCATATATTTACCCATTCCAAATGGCCTAACTTTTTGGGAGAAAATTGACAAGCCACCCTCTTCATCAAAATCAAAGTTATATTTTGCTCTATTAAATCTTGTCTCCATATCACTTAAGTACATTGAACAACATGTCAAGTATTCATTTGCCATATAAGCCTCTATAATAGACCCATTAGGTCGAGCTCTATTACGTAAGTAATGCTTAAGAAAGCATAAAAACCTGAACAAAATATCAAATATTATGAATTATTACTAACAAATAACTTTAAGAAAAGTAAAAGTTAATATGAATTAACTTTCAATCGGGAACATCCATTAAAATTGAACCGGTCCATAAAGTTTTGATTCATATGGTTAATGAATTGCCAAATGAACCATAACTTCAAAAAACGATGGGGGAATACTAGTTCAAGCTTTCATAGAATCAAAGCTATGTCTTTTTCCATTTTTTCAAGCTCTTCAACTTTAAGTGTCTTGCAATATAATTGCTTAAAAAACTTTCCCAATTGATCCAAAGTTATGGACACATCCTTTGGCAAACACCTATGTATTCCCAAGGGAAGTAATCATTACAAAAGTACAAGATAATTATTGTTGGGCCTTGAAATTTTTTTATTTTAGTAAGCATGATTTGAATCAATTTTGTAGTATTGTTAGATAAATCTTTAAATTGGAGTAACTATTATATCAAGTTTAGGAGGATTTAATTCATGGATTGATGGAATTAAGTGTGGATGTTGAAAGGTTCATAAGGGCATTTTTGGAAGATGACTTAAGGTTAAAAGAACCTAAGCTTATGAGGAAGGATAAAGTGGACTTTAGCATTCATTAAGGGTAAAAAGGGGAAAGTAAAATGTTGTCTTGGGATGTGGAAGACCAAAAAG
>JANZXP010000030.1:84625-99633 GCA_027576715.1 Erythroxylum flavicans
GATATTGGAGTCTTGGACTCCCCAGAGCCTATGGCTCAATGTTAGGGCTTTTGAGCCCAAAGTGATATCGGAGTCTCGGACTCCCCAGAGCCTTTGGCTCAACGTTAGGGCTTTTGAGCCCAGAGTGATATTCGGAGCTTCGAGCTCCCCAGAGCCTTTGGCTCGACGAGTAATGCGCCCAAATTTTGGGACAGTTTAGGCGCTCGGTCACAACAATAAAGTGAATTGAAAAGTGTCACATAGTATCTCATATGCATGTGTTTAAAGTGTTCAGTGTGTGAAAGGCTTAATGCCTTATAGTGATGTGATATTATGTGATAATGTGTATCGTTTGTGATAAGGCTTAATGCCTTATACTGCATGATGTTGTGCTTTGTGATTAATGTGATAATTCTGCCTATGTGAAATTATAAGTGTTTCATGCCTAATGTGATGCATGAATTGAGTGGACCATCGATGATGGTCCCTCACTGAGTTCGCAAAACTCACCCCAATTTGCAAATATTTTTCAGGACTCAGAAGAATACCCCGTTAGGAGACGGGAGTATGTCTATTCCACAGGAGAGAGAAAAGAAAAGAAGAAGTTGGGATCAGTTCGCGTCTGCATTATTTCTAGTGATTTGGTTGTATTTTCTGTAAATCATTGTACTGATTTGTAATTAAGTATTACAATTAATTTTGAGAAATTTGTACTGAAAAGTTGTATTGTGAAATTGGAATTGGGCCCAAGTGGCTAATAAAAAGTGTTTGTGATTTTTCCATTGTGTTTGTAATATGTTCTGCTTTCTGTTTAATAGACAAAGTGTTTTTAAAAAGAAAAAGTGGACACACATAATTGACAAGTGTAAAGTGTTTTGAAAGAGTTTCAAAAAAAAAAGTGTACTGAGTTTTGTTAGTGATGTGACACGCCACCCTCGCGGGCCACGGATCCGGGTATCACTGTCGATATCGGGTTCGGGTTTTGCAGGAGTGGGGTGTTACATCCTTATTTTGAGATAAAGAAAGTCTAAGAATAGTTGAAGGCTAGAGTTGATTCGGGATGATATTGATCAGTGAAATAAATCTGTATTAGAAATGAAGTGATTCAAGAAAGATAAACGAGCTAGGTGGACCAATGCCGAAGTTATGGAATATAGAGGGACAGAAAAGGTGTTTCTTAAATTGCCACTTTGGCAAGGTGTGCTAATGTTTATTAAAAGGGGTAGACTCGAAATTTATTGGTCCATATAAAGTATTAAGGAAAATAGGGCCATTGACTTATGAGTTAGCCTGATCAACAAAAGATGTATTAGATTCCCAATGTGTTATATAGGAGTGTGTTTAGGAAATATCGGTATGAATTGACACAAATATATATATATAATTAAGATAGTGTGGTATTTGAATAAGCAATTGAAAAGAACGAGTGATTCCATCGACTATATTCATTTGGAAGAAAATATTCGAGTAAAGTAGTTACATGGGAAACGGAGAAGTACATGGGGAAACAATACCCCTACCTTTTTGAATTAGCACATAAGAATTTCGAGGACGAATTTTATTATGAGGGAGAATTGTAATATCTTGTTTCCATACAAAGGGTTAAAACCTTAGAATATTGTACAAGAGAGATAGATCAATGAGAAAATTGGGGGTATGCATTTCATGCTTACGCATACTCTAGCATCCACGCACGTGAATTTGAATTATTGCACACATTACAATAATTTGTTCATGCACTCATTTGACATTTTCGGGTATAATTAATTTATAAATGAGATTTTTGATATGAACTGTGGTTTATATGTATTGAAAATTGAATTTGAGTGTATAGTTATTGATTTAGAAATTTTGGTGAAATTTAGGAAATTTCTGAATTTTTTTAGTAATTTTGGACTAGGAAAAATGCCAAGTGGAAGGAAAATTGATAATTAGAAGTAGAAGTAAGAGTTAAATGACAGTGAAAATTTTTATAAATGACATTGGAATTTAATGACATATGTTACTGAAATTTGGAAGATAATTGGATTAGAAATTGAAGTTAAATAGACTAGTTATTAGAAAGTGGTCCAAATGGGACCATGGGAAGGTGAAAAGTGGCAGTGACATGAGTCACTACCACTCACCACACATCCCTTACTTATGTTACTCACTGTTTAGCTTAAAGAAAGACCATTAATTGTTAAAGAAAGACCACTTAAATGTTTCATCTTGCTTTCTTCTTCTTCTTCTTCTATTTCGTGGCTTTCTTCTTCTCTTCACTCCTAATATTTTTACTCACCCAACCATCATCAACGTTACAAATTGCTCTCATCTTTCATTTTCTACTCTCATCTTGCTCTCTCTTTCATTTCTTGCTAAAAACCTAACCTATTCCACCCTTGAAAGATGATGTGCGTGGGTTATGCTTTAATCTTTATGTGTAATGTTAAATCTAACTAATTTGATGAGTAATTTGAGATTGATGACTTGATTATGGAATTTTATGTGTGTGATACATTGGTGGATTAATGATAAAGACACAATGTTCTAAATTGTAGGGTGTTAATGTTATTAATGAATTGATTGGGAGTTAAATCAATTATGATAATGAGATTATGAAAATGACGTATAAAGAAGTGCGAAAAAATTGATTAGTGAATGGTTGGTTTTATGCTCTATTTTTCCTTGTATTAATGTGGATTGCTTTGATTGTTTAAAGATGAATTAACATGAGTTTAGAGCTTATAAGAAGGAGTATTATGATGTCTTGAAATGAGGTAAATTAGAATCATACTTAGGAATGAAAAGAAGGTGTAAATGAAGTAGAAAGATGTGCAGAAAATTGAGGTTGAATGTTTAAGTATGAATGTTTGTTTTGTTGGTTGTGATCAATAATCTTATATGATATGTTTTGTGGATGTTTTGAATTGGAATGAAGGTGATAATGAAGAGAAGTTGAAGTAGGAATGATAGGATATGCATAGGATTTGTTAGATGTGATTGTAGGAGCTAAAAATCTAGAATTTTCCAGTAAATGTCTGTTTGGAGGGACATACGTGTCCGTTAGATAGACCTTCTTAAGAATTTCAGTGTTTCAGCTCTGTTCATGTTTGTTTGGAGGGACTCAAATGTTTGTTTAGCGGATATTCACCGGATAGTTATAGTAACATATGATTTTGACCCTTTTTGTGGCAAAATCTCACTTTGGGGTCTTTATAGAATTTGTAGAACTCGAAGTCCTCTTCGAAACTATACCTAAATGACATCAATTTGACATCCATAGTGAACGTTATGCTTATTGTCCCAAATCATGTACATATATAGATTATGGACTTATCAATGCTTTCCTATGATACATTTATGTTTGAATGGAGTTTAAAATGTACTAAGTTTGATGTGGAAATAAGAGATAAAAATAGGTGATATGTTTAGGGTGATGATTAAGGATATAAACATAATAATGGGTTTTCGTGTATCAAGTGTTCAAATATGAAATTTTGGGATGTTATGAGAATGAAGGTGCACCTATGATGGCTAATACGGTTCCATTAAGATGAATGATGAGTATTATGTAAAGATGAATGATAAATGGGATATTTTGTGATCTTAGCAATTTTAGTGAATGATTGAATGATATGTATTGGGTAAGAATGAATGAGAACCTGAATATTATGTGAATATAAAACACTAGAAAAGAAATTATGAATGATTGAATTATGTTATTTGAGTGACCAAGTTCTTTGAGGTATGAACCTAGAGTATGCTTGACACACACAAATGATGTTGTTAAAAATCAAGTGATGTGATTAAGGATAAATACTCGGAATAGTCAATTTGAGCATGCATTAAACATTACACGTCTATATATGTGTATAATTGAATGTTTATGTGATTGTGCAATTAGTAATATGTGTACAATATGTATTGCATGAAGTTAATACACAGGATTGAATGTCGTGCCCATATATTTCCGAAACATGGAAGCTAATGCTAATCTAGAGCGTACTGTGAGTCGACCTAGATGGTCTCACATTAATTTTTTGTTCTATTTTAATTAATTGTTTATTATGTTTTAACTTTCTGTATTGATTTACTTCTGATGTGAATATGATTGTGTTAATTTGGGGCATAAATAGTCTATGGAGTTAGATAACGTGAAAACATAGGAAGTGCTTCATTGAATGTGATGTGAATGAAATAAGTGATTCTCAACATTATTGTTGAATGCTGGACATCGATTCGATGAAAAATGTGAATCAATGTGAATGTGAAATTGAACACAAATGACTGATTGATATATGTGAAGTTGAGGCATTTTATTACAGGAACGCATGAATATATAAAGGTTGTTATGATCGGAGTAGCCATCTAAAAAGAGCTTAAAGCTCAGAATGTGGTAAGAGCCTTACGCTCACTATATAAAATGAGCCCTGTATCTCTAATGGATAAGGGGCCATTATTAATAAGTCCGGTATCCACAATAGATATGGAACATTTACAGGCACTCGGTCACAACAATAACAATCGAAAGTGAGTCTCATAAGCATTTCATATGCATTTGATATGTATGATTTAAATGATTGAAATAAATAGTTTGAATGATTTCTAATGTGAAATATGAATTATGTGAATATGAAGTGTATGTGATTCAATATGTTGATTAGTGAGATGACGTGAATTATGTGATTACATGAATTGGTGTGTTATCTGATTGAGTGAGCCATCGAGGATGGTCCACTCATTGTGTTCGCAAAACTCACCCCAAAATTTTCAACATATTTTCAGGTTCAGGGGAGACACCCAGTTAGACCAATTGGAGTCTAACTACTTCATTTGAGTAAGAGATAGAGGTCGGGATCAGTTGGCATCTACATACATTTTTTGTTAATTTTTGTATTAAAGTTTGTATTCCGTAAATACTGTTTCATGTATATGTGAATAATCTTGATATGTAATAACCTTATGACTGAAAGTGTTTCGAATTTGTAAAAGTTCATAATGATTATTGGATTTTTTTTCAATGTGTATATTGTTTGTGACAATTGTGATTGAACTTGTTATTAATAAAAATGGATCGTTAACGATTATTGGTTTTTCCAAAAAAATACGTGTGATGTTGAGAGAAAAAATTGCAATGAGTTCTGTTTGACTACTCTAGCACGTTGCTTTCACAGGGTGTGTGTCCGAATGTCCTCAGGATGTACGGGTAAGTGCTCGGTAGAAGTAGGGTGCGACAATGCCCTTAATGCTTGCTTTAACTCATGAAGGGCCTTCTTTAGTTTCATACATAGCCTGCATAAGTTTTGTCTTCAAATCCCTGAGGCTACTCCATATATATTTCTCTATCTAGTTCTTTATACAAGAAGGCATTATTTACATCCATTTGCTAGAGTTTCCAAACTTTATTAGCTACAAGGGCAAGCATGACATGTACCATTGTGGTCTTTGCTACCATACTAAATGTTTAATCATAGTCTAGCCCGTACTCCTAAGAAAATTATTAACCAATTGAGCCTTATATCTTTCAATTGTTTTGTCAGGTCATCCTTTTACCTTAAAAACCCACTTGTAAGAAATTGTTCGTGCATTCTTGGGTTATAGCACTAAGTCCCAATTTTGATTCTCTCTCAATGCTTAAATTTACTCATCCATTTCTTTCCTCTAGTCTAAGCTTTGTGATGCTTCTTCATTGCTTTTTGGCTTAACTACTTCATTTTCTTCCGTCAATACTGCACTTTCATTTTCTTCCGTTAATACTGCACTTGCATACTTGGGATTTGACTTTCTTTTTCTAATTAACCCGTGTAAAGATTGTTAAAGAACTTCTTATTCTTCTGGCTCTGCTAATTGACTTGATCTTTCTCCTTCAGGAGTTGTACGATACACTATAGTTTTCTATGGGCTTTTCCTTGATGACATGTTACGAATCTCTACCAACTCTTCTATTGGTCTTACTTTTTCAACTGACTTTGTGATTTGTCAAGCTCATACGACTCTTGAACTCTTTCTTGTAGTTTTTCCTCTATTGCTTCAGAATTAGGTAACAAAACTGCTTGTGGTGACCATCATACTGATGCCTCATCGAACACCACATTTCTAGATACATAGCATCGATTTGTTATTGGATCACAACATCTCCAACCTTTTTATTCGCTGTCATATCCCACGAATATGCATCAAATTGCATTTTTATCAACTTTGCAAGTGGTCTAATACAAACACATATTAAACAAAAATAAAGACTTGAAAATGACTAACTGTGGGTTTAATATTCCACAGCTTTTCAAATGGTGAGATAAACTACAATCAAGCTTGAGGAAATCTGTTGTAACGTGTGCTGTTGTATTCATACACTCGACCCAAAATCTAGGTGGCACATTTTTGGCATGTAACATACCTTTGCATATTTATGAAAAGTAGCGATTCTTCCTTTTAGCAATCCCACTTTGTTGTAGGGTGCTCGAACAATTGAACTGCCTATGAATTTTGTTTTTCTCATAAGTAGTTAAAAAAATCTTTAGATGTGTACTCTCCCTATTGTCTGTACGGAGGCATAATATTCCTTTCCCTACTTCTTTTTCCACTCTTTCTTTGAACTCCTTAAATTTGATTAATGCTTCGAACTTCTCTTTCATAAAGTTAACCTAAAAAACCTTGAATAATCGTCGATAGATGTAATCATCTATTGAAATCCATTAATGGATGGTTGTTTCACTCATCTAAAAATGTCAGAATGGATCAACTCAAGCATCATCTTAGTTTTGCATTTTGATTCTTTATAAGGGAGTTAATGTGCTTTTCTATATTGGCATCTAGCATATATTGTACCATCACGAACATCTAGCTAAGGAAGACCTTTAAGCAAGGACTTCTTCATTATTACCTTCAACTTATGAGAACTCATATGCCTAAGCCTTACATGCCACAAATAAGATGTCTCATTTTTGTTCATCTTATTTACATATGTTGTTTGTTCTGTCATAGCATAGACATATTCCAGGCATTGCCCTTTTATGATGGGCACACTTATTGGCTTTGATATTTTGTAAACCTTTACATCTTTTGGACTAAACACTATATAATTTCTTGAAGATATGGGCAGTGAAATAGGGAGTAAAATTTTCTTTATACTTGGCATATGGTAGATGTAGCTCAACTCCACCTTATGGGGATTGTATTGAGGGACTATTATAGTCTAAGTGATGTAAGAGATTGGCAGTTTAGAATTATTTGCTATAATGACGACCTGTTTTCCATTTTATTAAGCTAGATTGATCAATTTGTCTTTATCTCCATCATGTAATTGGAGCACCCGAAATTAATAATCTAATCATCACTGTAGTTAATTAGCTTATCCTTCATATTTATGAATGCAGATTCTTCCATTAGCTTAGCCATGTAAGAAGTTACATGATCTACATTCTCTTATATTGTTGTAGATGCTTATAGATCCCATTCTTCTTCACTATCTTTATCATTCTGGGTGGAAGTTGAAGCATTGACTTTAACTCTTTTGAATCAATAGTCCCTGGTGAAGTGTCCTCTCTTGCCAAAATTATAGCATTGGTTGTTCTGCCGCTGGTACTTTTTGCCTTCATTATTTTGAACCTACAGAGCTCCCCTTTGTTAAGAACATCTTCTCTCTTTATTTTTTCCATCGACCATCTAGTGACTTCTTTATATTATCATCACTACATGCTGTAAAAATTTTGAGTTTTCCTTTATACGCCCTTTGCTTACTAAACAGGGCTTTCTCTTTATCTTTTAATGAGACTTTAGACATTTGGTTGTCTAATGTCTCTTAATTGACAAGAATATTTTCTAACTCTATAAGGGTTGGTTCATTAGCCCAACCAAGAGTTGCGGTAACAATAACATTATATTCTGGCCGTAAGCCGTCAATAATGATTTTCCTCATTCTATTCTCCATAATTGCATTTCAAAGATCTAATTTCAAAATTTCTTCACAAGGAGATTTAGCTTTTGTGAAATATTCACTGACTGACTTATTTTGATGTGAGACTGATATGAGCTCATTTTCTAACCATTAAAGCTTTACGTCACTAGCCCCAGTGAACAATGTTGCTAGAGTAGCCCATGCCCCCTAGGTGTTTTTGTATCATTGATGTTGTGTAGCAGGTCATCCTCAATTATCATAGAAAGTACGTGCATAGCTTTGCCGACTTTAATCTTACATTTATTTAATTGTTCTGCGTCGTTGGGTAATGTTGTATTGTCACCAACAACAATATTCCATAAGTCTTATCTAAGCAAGTAGTATTGCATTCGCAAGCTCTAATTGTTATAATTAGAGTTATTAAGCTTTTCAGTAGTAATTTGTTAAACTCGCAATATCTGCCATTATAACTTGGTGATGCCCTGCATTTAACCAAGTTAATTTGATCCCAGACTAACTAGATTTACAGTTTCTGACTATAGATAGGCAGAATTTTTACATTGTCAATCTTTGGCAAAGACTTCTCTCATAATAATTTTTGACAACTTAACAGTATAGTTCAGTCGTAGAACAACTTAGCTCTGATACCACTTGTTGATTTTTATCAGAGTGTATGGATGACTCAATTGAAAAAAAAAGTCAAAACATAATACATAGATTGTCATATTTTACAATAATATTAGTCTCACAACTTTTCACTCCACACTAACACATACCTCACATTCACGGTACACACCTTACTTTCACTCACTCACAATTAATTAATTGTTGGTCACTTACACACATGTTATGGAGCTTGGCTCCCTTTATAGACACCTTAAGTCGATTAACAACCAACTTACAGTTTTTATAGTATTATAGAATATTATGGAAAGTTTGGGTAATACATGTTATTTATGTAAATAGGACAAATAGCAAGTCTCTAGAGTTATCAAGAGAGGATGTCAGTCTCTCTCTCTCTCTTTAACAAAGCAAGCATCAAGAATTTAAGATAATAAAATATAAGAGTTTCTAGTTTGGTTATGCAGTGGCGTTACTAGATTCCGACTTAGTCATATGCGTTATAGATTGAAAGCTTTTCGTTAACAAATTCTTTTTGACTAGTAACTTAGAAAGTATTTCTAAAAGCAATAAATAAAAAAAAGTTGAAATAAATTAACTCACTTTCATTGACGTGATATTAGAAAACTACTTACATTAGGAATGAAAATGAGTAAAGTTGGGATGATAGCAAACTAAACTTGTTTTTGAAAAATGAATAAAATATTATTAATAATAACAAAGCTATTTTCATCATACAACCTTTTCAAGAAGTGCTAAAAACTATTTATCAATACATTATTTCAAAGAAAGAAATCTATAAAGTAAGTAGGTACTTCAGTTTACAGAAGTCATATGTTCTTTGTTCTATAGATAGAGAGATGTGGACATTTTTGGCAATTAGTACAACACTAATCCAATTGATGGTAACTTTTGCTAATTGATGCTTGTTTGTGGCTTCCCCTTATATTCTTTTATTCCTTTCCCTCAATAGGGAGTAAATAGCCGTGTTGAATGCTGTTTTGTAGATCACTCCATTGTGCTTCTGATGTTTAGCTTTACTAGTGATCAATTAAGGATCTCAGACCAGTCATAGGATGTATAATAATCTACCAGGTTATGCATGATTCTAGTCTAAATGGTTTTGGTATATTTGCATTGGAAAAATAAGTGTTCTCTATCCTCATCTACGTTTTCATATAATTCACAAACAGGACCAGAAGTACCAAACCATCTATTTTTAGTTATAAGCCTATTTTTAATAATCAACTATGGGATTATAGACCCTTTGGAATTAAATGATTTCTTCCATAACAGCTTAAACCAACAAAGTAAGCTTACTTCTTGCTTTTGTCCTATTTCTTCCTATCTAAATTCTTGGATGAATAAGGTTGGAAATTTCTAAAAAGGTCAGTTCTTATGGTGTCCAACCTCATTTATTGTATTAGGCTTGCTTACATATCCAATTCCACCACGAAATCAAACCCATGTAGTTTTGTCTATCAAAACTTTCATATTTGACCTACAAAAAATTAAAATAAAATTTGAATAATTGAAATTTATTTAAATTTTGTAATTTGTATGCCAAATTTAGAAAAATTCCAATACAGAAATCGTAAGTAACAATTTTTCTATTTTCATCTATTAAAAAATTAATTACTTAAAAATATGTTTCGAATTGTCTAATACCAAATATTAAATGAGATTTGTCAAACTGTAACTAATCTCTCTATACTTTCCAAATGAAGCAATTTGGTGAACTTAACATTTTCTAAGTGTCAAGGTGGAGAATACAAGAGAGGGATTATTTGTGTATCAACACAATACGCAAAAAGACTTACTGTAAAAATTTAATATGCTTGAATGTTACCGTATCTCAACTATATCACAATCAAATATTAACTTATGCTCATTTAAAGGGAAAGTTTTGGAGGATATAACGACGTGGAAATGGGTTTATAAAGTGAAGGCTAACTCTAATGAAAAGATACAAAGTATGATTGGTAGTATATACTTTTTTTATAAATTAGGGAGTCGATTATAATGAAACTTTTATTTCAATAAAAAATATATTACAATAAGAGTTCAAATAATAACCCCAAATGGAAGCCTTAGAAAATGAATGCGATGAATGTATTTCTATATAGAGAGTTGGATAAAGATATATACATGGAGCAACTACAAATATCCATAAGTGAGACATCCAAAATATGTATGTAATTTAAACAAGATTCTTTTTGTTAGATTTTAAGGGCATGAGTGGGGAAGAGAAGGATTTACATAAAAAGAGCGTTATTGCTTTACTTTGATATCGTTTATAATCTTTTTTCTTCACCTCAATGGCTTACATTTCAGGCCTATTTATAGCTTTAAGAAGTCGGTGGTGACTTCTAAAATATTTTATATATTTTGCCTAGTATTTATTTTACTTCCTAGCTTTTTATCATTTTAGACTTAGACTTCACAATTAAATATGATAGATATATCTACATAATTAATTACACACGATTTCCTAGACTTTTTAGTTTAATTTTCTACATACTTTTCTAAAATTTTTAGATTAATTTTTTTTACAATTTCTAGGACTTTCTAGATTAATTTTCAACACTTCCCCTTAATCTAGAAAAGTCTAGCACTCTAAGCATGTCTTTTAATTTAATGAACGTTTCTACTAAGACTGATTTGGTAAAGATATATGCCAATTGGTGATTGGTTTTACAAAATTTCATCTTGATCTCTCCTTAATCTACAACTCTCTAATGAATTGGAGCCTTATCTCAATGTCCTTTGCTTGCCCATAAAATATTGGATTCTTTGTCATTGCAATGGCTAACATATTATCACAATAAATCATTATTGGATCCTTCATGGTTTGTTATAGATCTTCCAAAACTCTTTTGAGCCATACAACTTCATATGCAACACTTGTTGTAACCAAGTATTCTATTTTAGCGAAAGATAAGTGTAATAGTTTTTATTTCTTTAACGCCCATAATATTTCTTTAGTTCTACGCAAAAATGTATAATCACTTATGATTTTTCTATTATCTATGCTTTTAACACAATCACTGTTTGTATAGCCTTTTAATTTATTATTTCTTTCTATCTTGTATATGATACTAAATTTCTTGTACCTTTGACGTATCTTAGTATCCTCTTGGTTGCCATAAAATGTGCTTTACTAGGATCACTTATGAATATGGAGATAATGCTTACCATATGCACTATTTGTTCTAGTGTTTGTCAAGTAAATTAGTAAAGCAACTAAGCTTGTATATATTGTTGCATCAGCTTTCTCTTGTTTATCATTCCTGTACAATATATGTGGTAAGTGGTTTATAGTCTTTTAACGCTAAATTTCTTTAGTACGTCATTGATGTACTTTTCTTAAAAGATAAAGATTCATTTAGGCTCTTGTTTGACTTGCATGCTAAGGAAGTATTTTATGAGTCTAAGATTAGTCATTTCATACTCTTGCATTGTGACCCTCTTAAATTATTCCTTCATCTTTGTGTTGTTCCTAGTTTAAATCAAGTCATCCATATATAGGCATATTATTAGGAAATTATTGCCTCACATTTTCACATGTAACGATGGCTCTTTTAGATTTTTTTTATTAAGCCATACTTTACAAGGTATCTGTTAATCTTGCTATTCCATGCTTAGGGAACTTGTCTAAGTTTCTATAATGCCTTTTTTTACTGATACATTTTGTTTTCTTTCTTTTAAATTTTGTACCTTTCTGGTTACTCCATGTATTCAATTTCTCCATTTAGGAAGGACATTTGCATTCAATTATTATGCTTGAAGCTTTAATTATGTAGTTATGGCTAACAGTGCTCTTATTGTTTCAACACGAATAACTAAAGTGAATGTCTTGTTGAAGTCAATATTAGGCTGTTATAAATAGCCTTTGATGACAAGTCGAACTTTACGTTTATGAATGGATCTATCCTCATTGTATTTGATTTTTTATATCCATTTTAATCCAATAACGTTTTTTTCTTTTAGCTTTTACATGAGTTGTCATATTCCATTTTTCTCAATCATTTTGATTTCTTCGTCTATAGCTTTTTCCAAACTTTCTTTTTAATAGTTTCTTTATATTTTTGAGGTTCTTAAATGAAGAATGCAATATTTGCATATCTTGGATTTGGTTTTTATTGCCTTTCTCTTCCAGTTGGAGGCACTTCTTCCTCAACTTGATTTTCTTTTTTTTGATGTTGTTAATTGTATTATGCTAATGATAGTGATGGTGTGTTTGGGCTTAGATCACTTGCTCTGTGCTGCTTTGATGACTTCTTCATAAAGCTTAACTCTATTTGTGGCTTCATAATTCCATTATTAGCTTGCTCTTTCATCAAAGATGACATGTCTTAAATTGATTAGTTGTTTTGTTTCTAAATTGTAAAATCGATGGACTTTTGGTTTCTCGTTATGGCCAATGAAGATGCACTTTTCTCCTTTTTCATTTAACTTTTCTTAATTATCTTTTGGAATGTCTGAATATGCTACACATATAAAGACTTTAAGATGGTAAACAATTGGCTTTCTTTTGAACCATGCTTTATAAAGAGTCATATCTAGGATTGTCTTAAAGGGAGAACAATCTGGAACCTATATTACAGTATTAACTACTTCTGCCTATAAATTCTTTGGTATATTTTTTCCTAGTAGCATCGATCGAGTCATCTTATGAATGGTTATATTCTTCCTTTCAACAACATTATTTTATTATGGTGTACATTGAATAGTTAGTTCCTTTTTGATACCTTGTTCCTTATAGAAATTAATGAACCTATAATCACTGAATTCTCCCCAACAATCAATTCTCAAGATTTTGAGAGAATCCCTACTTTATTTTTTTCCAAGCCTTGACTCCTAGAAACAAGATAATGTATTCGATGTTTGTTAGATGAAATACACCCACATTATTTAGGGTGTAATCATCAACAAAATCTAGCATTGATGATTTTTCATGGACCAAGAATGTTAATATACACTAACTGAAGGGGAGTCTTGGCTCTTAAAGATGTTTTTAGAAATGACATCTTATGCATTTTGTCATAAATGCAGCCTTTCCAGACTTTCTTTTTAGAAGAAATAGAAGGAAGCCTGAAGCATCATATTCTTTTGCTTTAAAAGTTTGAGGTCATTTAAATTTAGATGGGCTTATCTTAAGTTCCAAAATATGGATCCATCCATATTATTGCATCTCAATGCACATTTTTTCCTGAATGACATCTCTAGATGAAAAATTTTATTAGGGGCCATTTTGATAGAATATATGACCTGGATTTTCTTTTTGTCAATAATGATGCATCTATTTCCATCAAAGACGACTTTATAATCTTACAAATCAACTTACCTACAGTTAATAGATTTTAAGCAAGCCCTGACACATAGAAAATATCAGGGATTTATTTTTGGTTGCCTTATTGGGATCTAACGACAATAGTGCCTTTCCCTTTAGTAGCTTGTAGATTTCTATCATCAATTATGAATTGGGATTTAACACTTTCATCTAATTGCATAAAGCAACTTTTTTGCTTTGTTATATGATTTAAACAACCATTATCAATATACCAAACACCCCTTAATTCTTACGAAGATAACATATAGTATACTATGTGATCAAAAGACTCATTATTTTCTGAGAAATTTGCTTCATCCTTTTTTCAATACCATTAATCTTTTTCAAAATAGAGGTGTCTTTTGCACCTTTTACATTTATGACAACAATCTTTTGTGTTATTATAAAAAAATAATCTTTTGTGTTATGAATATTTTTTGCCCATTTCTCAATAAGAGCTTAATGTATCATTTCTTCCTTACTTCCCTCTCCCCTTACCATAATTAGTAATTGCTCCTCTTCTTTGAGAATTTTTACCGTGACTATTTTTCTTATCTCCATCATTTTTTAGAGATATTTGTTTTTTCTTTAGCATATTCGCTCTAGTTACTACTCGAAACTTTTTATTCTCACTTCATAAACTTTTAAAGAGCCTATTAATTCTTCTAGAGCGAGTTTTAATAAATCTTTTGATTCTTCTATGATAGCCACAATATAATCATATTTGTAGGAAGATTTCTTAATATTCTTTGTGTTATTTTCTTATCTTTTTTTCGTGTTTCATTAACTTTTAACTTGACTGAAGATATTAGAGATACGAGAGAAATAAATATTGTATTAATTCTTCTTCCCGTATTAAGAGTGTATCAAAATCTTTCCATAAGGATGGAATTTTGATGGATATTAAACCTTTCGTCTTCTGGCAATGTCTCTTTGAGACGTTGACTGGCGCGTGCATACTCCTTTTACTGCGTGGGGACGTGTAGTGTACGCCCCACGCGTGTTAGTGCACGCGCCAGACGCCCTCCCACTCCATTTTTTAAAGTTTTAAAATTTTGTTTTTAAAAACCCTAATTTGTCTTTTCTTATTTAATGGAGATTAAATTAATTTCTATTCCTAATAAAATAAAAGATGTTTTTTATTCAATTTGAAAATTGTTTTCAAAAAGGAATTTTATTAGGAAAGATTTTGGGATT
>JANZXP010000030.1:99733-112912 GCA_027576715.1 Erythroxylum flavicans
AATTAAAGATATTTAATTTTAATAAAAGACTTATGATTTTTCTATAAATACGGAAAAGCTTTTAGAAGCTAGCACTTCTGTCTTTTCCTCTCAAAAACAGTTTGGGAATTGCTCTGTGGATACCATCAGAGGCTGGACGCTTGGGCAGCTCGTGATTTATAGATTGAAAAATTCCAAAGATTTTTTCAACTGGAAAGCGAACAAGGTACGATTCTAAATCGTTTTTTGTTTTTTTATTCAAGTTTTACAATTATCGGGATCCGCTCGGAATCCGTAAAAAAATTTTATTTTCCACTGCGCCCGTGATTCGATCATGGTTGGATTCTAACAGTGGCATCATTATTTCACATGCCTCTTTTGCATTGCTAGCTTGAATAATCCTTGGAAAAATATCCTTTTAGAATCTTTGTTAGATGAATAGCAAGGCTTAACATCATGTTGCTTATTTTTCCTATAGTCCTTTTTTTGTACTTTTGTTAATGTAGCCAATTCTTATTGGCTTGTTGAGACTTCGTAACCACTCTCTATAACATCCTATAAGTCCTGTGAGATGGATAAATTCCTTATTTGGATGTTCCAATAATTATATTCTTGCTCACTAAAAATAAGAATTAAGGTTTAAATATAATTGAAGGTTGGTAAATCAGGTGAGTAAGGAAGGTCATTGAGAAGGACCAAACTGCTCTGATACTATTGTTTGGTTTTAAGAAAGTGAGAGCAAAATAGAAGGACATATATAAAAAAAGCTTTATTTTTATAGCTTGTTATTACTTATAATATTTTTCTTCACCTCAATGGATTGTATTTTAGGCCTATTTATAAGCTTAGAAAGTTAGTGGTGACATATAAAATATTCTAGATATTTTGCCTAATATTTATTTTACTTCTTAGTTTTTATTATTTTAGACTTAGAATTCATAATTGAATACGAGAGATATTTATATATAATTAACTGTACATAATTCCTAGAGTCTTTATATTAATTTTCTACACATTTTTCTAAACTTTCTATATTAATTTTCTTCACAATTTCTTACCTTTTTAGATTAATTTTTCACACTTCTTGGTTAAAGCAATCATCACGAGCTTACTGCATAAGATATCAAAGTTAGCGTAGTGCAATTATAAAGTGGCTTCATTATTTTCCAATTAGTCATAAATTTTGTAGATGGAAGGTTAACAATCGTTTTATTATGATTGATGATCTAATCATCACTAAAAATAACATAAATAGGATTAGTCAAACTAGGCATAAGCTTTCAAATGAAGGACCTTAGTGAGATGAGACATTTTTTGAGTTTCAAGATGGAGAATACATAATGCTAGCCCTGGGCAGGGGTAGGAAAGGTACTTGCCTAAGGGGGACATTCATTATAAGAGTTAAAAATAGAAAAGTCAATAGATCTATTCATTAAAAAAGTTAGAAACTGAAAAGTTAATAAACCTATTCATTAAAATGTTTTCTACTCCCTTATCACCATTAATCTATCTCAAAAACATCTTTATATCAACTCATGAATTATTATTCATCGTATATGTTTCATTTAACAAATCAATAAGAACAATATATTATTACTTGATTAGCTTAACCCTTCTTTAAAAATCACCATGAAACCCTAGCCTCCCAGCTTTACATGATCATCATCTTACTAAGGTAGAATGGATGGGTTTCATTAAGAAGAAAATATTTCAAGGATTTTGAAGTAGCTAGTGATGGAATATACTAGCAAGGATCAACGTGGAATGGTGAGAAGAGAATGTCGTAGATGAGAGATCAAAGTAAAAGAGAAGAACGAAACAAAGAGAGCATTTAGCAAAGGTAAAAGATAATTAAAGTTAAGATGGTCTTTAATTTGGTTAATATTGTGGGAGTAGATATATGGCAAGGCAAGTGAGACTTGTCATTTGTCACTTGCCACATGTCTACTTCTAATGGTTCCCACTTGATTCTTTTAATAACCAGTTCATCTGTTTCCTAATTTCTAATCCAATTGTCTCCTAATTTTCAATGACACTTGTCATTATATCTTAATGTCACTTATCAATAATTTCTACTGCCATTTGACACTTAATTCTACTACCATTTATCAATTGTCTTGCCACTTGGCATTTTTCCTAGTCCAAAAATAACCATAATTTTAGAATTTTTCCAATTTTCACTAGAAATTCTAAATCAATAATATAATTCACCAAATTAATTTTCAAAACAAAATATTCACAATTCACATCATAATCACCTTAAAATAATTTATACCCGAAATATGACAAATGAGTGCATAAACAGTCATTGTAATGTGTACAAAAATCTATTCACATTTGTGTATGCTACTATTATGCATAAGCATGAAATGTATTTCCTATTTTCTTAATAATATTTCTCTTGTATAGTTATCTAGGGTTTTAACCATTAGTGTGGAAAAACAAGATACTACAATTCTCTCTCCTTTAAGAAATTTCGTCCTCGAAATTCTTATCTGATTAATCAAATTGATGGGGGTGTTATTTTCTCATATTCTCCTCTGTTTTTTCCATGTAACTTCTCCACTCGAATGATTTCTTCGAAATGACTATAGCCGGTGGAATCACTCGATTTTTCAGTTGTTTATTTAGATACCCCACTATCTTAATTGGTTCCTCAACATATCTCAGGTTACTCACAATTTCACTTCTAGTATCGGTATCACATATGTCGGATCATGCTGATATCTCCTAAGTATATTCGTATGTAACACATTGTGAATATGAGACATCTTTAGTGGTAATACTAACTCATAAGTCAATGGTCCTATTCTCTCAATAATTTCATATGGACCAATATATCTCGGGCTTAGTTTACCCTTTTTACCAAACTTCAGCACACCTCGTCAAGGCGATACTCTCATAAACATTTTATCAACCACTTGATATTTTATATTTCTTCGACGTTGATCCACCTAACTTATTTGTCTTTCTTGAGTCACTTAAATTCTACTACATATCAATTTACTTATCAACAGTATCTTAATTCAATTCTGGGCCTTCAACAATCCTTAGGCCCTCTTCATCCCAATATAAAGGCGGATAACTCTTGCTGTCGTATAATGCCGAATACAGTGCTATACTGATAATACTATGATAATAATTGTTATAATCAAATTCAATTAAAGCTGTTTATTGATCCCATGCTCTTAGCAACTCCAAAATATAAGCTCTAAGCATATCTCCAATAGTTAAGACTACTGGCAAATCAAACATTTAGTCACACATTCAGCCACTTGCTTCTTCATCCTTGGCTGCTAAATGCTATTTCAGCATATTACTACCAGGATGTATAGCATAGGTTGCTCTGTGTGCTTTCTCCAAAATCTTTTTTCTCAATCATTTATATTGGGTGTACATACTCCTTACTTCAACCACAAAGTATCATTTTCCAATTCAAACTTAGAATTTGGATTCACTTTCAATTTCTCAACAAGATTCACAAATTCTAAATCCTTACTTTGACTTTTCTAATCCTTTCATGTGAAACTAATCTTAAATTCAATATAGCTAATAATACTTCATTTTCCCTTAAATTCAACTCAACATTCTATGCTCTTCATTGCACTAGATTTGGTAACCTCAATATCTGAATTAGTGCTACACTATTATTGGATTTTCTACTCAATGCATCAGATACAACACTAGCTTTACCAGATAATACTCAATTGTACAATCATGATCTTTAAGTAACTCTATCCATTGTCTTTGTCTCATAATTAACTCTTTTTGACTCAATAAATACCTCAAACTTTAATGATTTGTATAAATCCAAAATGTTTCACTCTATATATATAATGTCTCCAAATTTTAAAGCAATTACAATTACAGTAAGTTCTAAATCATGTACCAAATAATTTAAACTTATGAGACCTTAACTGTCTCGATACATATGCAATCACTTTACCAAGTTTGCATCAGAAAACATCCTAATTTCTGATGTGAAACATCACTATATACTATATAACCTTCAGATCCAAATGGAATATCTAACACTGGTATTGTAATTAGTCGGTGTTTTACTTCCTCAAAATTCTTTTTACATTTATCACTCCATCAAAATGACATATTCCCCCTCAGAAGTTTTGTCAAAGGGTCTGAAATCGGTAAAGCTCCTCGATAACCTCTGGTAGTATCCAGTTAATCCAAGAAAACTTTAGATCTTAGATACATTTCAAGGAGCTTCGCACTTCATTTTTACCTCTACCTTTTTTGGGTCTACCTATATGCCCTGTCTAGTTACTGATGACCCAAAATACTACTTGATCAAGCCAAACTTCACACTTATTGAAATTAGTATATAATTGTTTCTCTTATGATATGTAAGACTAATCTCAAGTGTTCAAATTGTACCTCTCTACTTTTCGAATACACTCTAAATATCATGTATGAACATAGTCACTAATTGATCCAAGCAAGGTTGGAACACTTTATTCATTAATGCCATGAATACTACCGGGGGCATTTATCAACCCAAAAGGTATCACCAAACTCAATGTGCCCATATCTGGCCCTCGAAATTCTTAAGTAACTAATTCCTCAGATAGGGTAATGTTATCTCATGTTTTTTCTCAATCTCTCAATTAACTTCATTTCTCAAATGATTTCTTCAATCATTCGATTTTCTCTGATTTCTTATCGACTTATTCTGATGTCTAATCATTCTTACTAGTTTCTCTACACATTTTAATTTATTTATAAATCTCAATTTGTCTGAACACAGATGTCAAATCTAACTTGTACCTTCTGAATATACTAATATAGAATACATTGTGGACCTAAGTTCCTTTACCAATAGCAATAGTATCATCTAAATTTCATGAACCTACTAACGTAGATGGGTTACTTTACATCAACAGACTACATGTATACTCTAGATCATATTTAGCTTTTTATGCCTAAGTCTCATTTCTAACTGACTCCAATATCACTTCTGATTTGTTTAGTAGTCATTCATTCCTAAAAATGGAACATTTGATTTACATGATATAATTCAATGAAAGTCTCTATCAAAAGAAGATTTCTCTCCTCAATCATCTGTACTCTTTACATACTCTTTATCAGTTAACTATATTCATCATCGCTTTTCAGCCATTCTTAATACCTCAATAAAATCGAGTTCAACTAGTCATAATATCTCAATAAGATCAATTTCTATCATATCTTACATGATTAGAATATTCTTTATAATAAAGCTTAGTGAAGCAGTAGACATATTCATTTACTCTTATACTTTGGCATGTAACATCAAGATCATTACAACTTATCTAGAGATGTAGTTTCGACAGGTTAGCAATTACTATCTTATGCTAATGATACTTTAATCTCAATTGATTCTGGATAACATTCAAATATTCTATGACTATACAAAATTTACTTCTCTATAGTAGTTACCATTTCAATATAACCACCTAATCCCATGCTTCCACTATGCTACTCTGATTTATCTCATGATTTTAACTATGGGGATTAAGACTTGAGAGTATTCAATATGTCATAGATTACCTCATATACCATATCCAAGCATATATTACATATGTGCTTAATAACATTATTCACCAATGTAACCACATTATCGGATATGCACTCATAATAACTGGTCAACTTAAACTTATGGACTTACATATATCGCTATCATTTATTTCATCTTCCATATGTATGTTCTCAATCAATTCAGAATTATATATGCATAACCATCATGAAATTCAAATCTTAAATCCACTGACATAATCTTATACTAAATTATAAAGTTTTATCACATTAATTAAACAACCATTTTAGTTCCAAGCTCATACTCTCAAGGTTATGGTAAATTTTATTTTCATTCCACTTTGCTTGTACATTTTTAAATCTTGTAATTTCTATCTATGTCTCTATTTATTTCTTGGTCAATCCACAAAAATATTTTTTACATTAATATTAATTCAAGGATATAGAACCATAGTATAATATTGATATTATTTTTTTATATAAGCACAAATACAAATGCACTGAATTTTTGTCTATCATAATAAACCATATAGTATTTCTTATTTCTAGGTTTCCACATACTTTCATTTCCTTACACTTTGACAGATCATCATTCTTCTTATTATTTCTAAATACTCAGACTCTTCATGAATGTTCATATATATGACTTATGTAAATGCGACTCAGACTGGGAATCAGTTGCCACTGCATGCCTATTTGACCGTTAATCTATACTAGCAATATATGATATGTCTAAAATTCATATAACTTGACACATATAAAGAAGAATGCCCATGTAAGATACTAAACTTGGGCTTTGATACCAACTTGTAACATCCCACTTCCACCAAGTACGTGCCCGCACATCCCGAGGATATTCGAGCACATGCCCTGTGAAAGTTGGTTTTTAAGACAATCACATCAACTCATTACAAAATTATTGTTTGAAGCAACAACACATCTATAGCAGACTAGTAATCATTTTGGCCCATTTCAATTCTAAACACATCATAAGTAAATTAATAATCAATTTAAAAATATTTCATTAATAAAACAAATCCAGTCATGAATTTCATTACATTACAAAATTTACATGTACATTATATAGTAGTTGTCAAATACAATTCTTAATATAAAACAACTGAAAACCTGTGTAGGTGCAAACTGATCCTGACCCCTAGTACATCTATGATTTTAGTGGATATTCTCTATTTTGTCTAACTGAATATCTTCTCTGAGCCTAAAAGACAACATTGCAATATTGGTAAGTTTTGTGAATTCAGTGAGCGGACCATCATTGATGTCCTCACTCATATCACACAACACAATAGTTCACAATCCAATTCATAGTCAAATCATATAATCAAACATTGAATATCATTTCACACTTTAATCATGCTTCAACAAACATAATTTGAATACATTATTTCACATTTTCATTTCAAAAAAGTACAATCAATTCATTTCAATCATTTATATAACACATATCAATTTCTATACACAAATTATAAGACTCACTTTCATTTTTACTTTGTTATGACCATGTGCCTTTTTAACTGTTCCGTATCCATTGTGAATACTGGGCTCATTGATAACTGTCCCATATCCATTGAGGATACCGAACTTATTTTACTAGTGAGCCTGTGGTTCTTATATATATTTTGAGCTTTAAGCTCTTTTTCGCTGGATACTCCAATCACAACTGCCTTTATCTTATCATACATATCATATAATGAAAAGCATCAAATCACATATATTTAATCATTCACTTTCATTCAAAATACACATTCGCTTCTCACTTTTATCATTGGACATAAGTTTGGCATTCAACATATTTTTTAAGAACACTTATTTCTGTTTGATTCATATTCAGTAAAGCACTCCCAATACAATTCCCAATTATCGAACTCCTCAGACTATTAAAGTCCAAAATTAGCACATTCAAATCATTCACAATTTAATAACAGAAATATAAACAGAACAAATCAAATCTTAGTGAGTAACGTCTAGGTTGATTCACAATATGCTGCAGATTAGTATTTGCTTCCATGATCCAAAAATTTCTGGACATTGATGTTCAATCCTATGTATCAACTTCATGCAATACACACATTGTACATCATTACTAATTTTGATCAGCCACATAAGTATCAATCATACACGTATATATATGTGTTATATACAATGCTTGCTTAATTTAACTATTCTGGGTATGTTTCCTTAATCACATTTCTTGATCATTTAAACATCATCATTTGTGTATATCTAGCTTGCACTTTGGTTCATACCTCAAAGAAATTAGTTTTTTTAATATCATAATTCAATAATTCATCATTTCTTTTCTAGCATTATATGATCACATAATATTAAGGTTCTCATCCATTCTTACTTGATACACATTGCTCATCTTCTTTGAATCATATTAGCATTCATAGTGTCACTTTTATTCCTATAATATCTTCAGATTTTCATATTTGAATGCTTGATATCTAACAATCCATTCTTAAGTTATGACCTCAATTATCACCCTAAACATATCACACATTTAATCACTTAATCCATTATCAAACTAGGTTTAATTCAAGCTTCATTCAAGCCTAAATGCACCATAGGAAAGTACCTAACCATTTATTGTTTCCATCATCATTTAAAAGAAGTGTAATTCATGTAAAAGCCATTCCCACAATCGTGGATGACTTCCCATGATCGCGGGTTACACCAACAGAAACTTTCCAACACTTTTTTCATTTCCAATGATCGTGGATGTATACCTACGATCATGGGTTGTTATATTCGAAAGTTTTCCATCCATTTACTTCCATATGTTTCAGATTTCTAACTCTTTACTTACTACATTCAACACCTTATGCATAGTTCATCATTCCATGCTTAATTCCTCACCATTTTCATCTCCATTTTAACTCAAGGACACTCGTTAAACAGATCATACATTATTGTTCATCAATCATACAAAATAGAACATCAAAAAATATATACATTCATCAATGTTTCAGCTCACATTTAATTCCATTATCACCTTCACTTTATTTCTAAACTATCATCCTATTTCTTCTCATTTCAAGGCACTATATTATTCTTTTCTTTAGCTTCAAAACTCACTCTAGTTCATCTTTATAACAACTTATAACTCACATTTTGCATATACCTAAAACAATACATATTTAAATCACTCCTTCATTCACATTTCTGCACTCATCCTATACACCAAATTAGTTCATAACATATCTCTTTATTCATCAATTATCAATTTTCATTCCAACATTATTTTCATTATTAATCATCCATAAAACAATACATGATCTATTGTTTATCATTTATATGTAAACAAAACATATACACATATTTATTCTTTAATGCTCATCACTCGTTCATCAACATTTTTGCACATTCTCATACACAATTTACTCTATCAATAATCTGCTAAACGATCATAACTTATTTCTCATCATATACACAAGAACAAGACATCAATTTATACATTAGTTTATCAACAATCAAACACTCTTTCTACTCCTTTATCACCATTAATCTATCTCTAAGACATCTCTATATCAACTCATAAATTATTAATTATCATATATGTTCCATTTAACAAATCAAGAAGAACAATATACTACTTACTTTATTAGCTTAACTCTTCTTAAAAAATCACCATGAAACCCTAGCCTCCCAGCTTTACACGATCATCATCTTACTAAGGTAGAATAGGTGGTTTCATCAAAAAGAAGAGATTTCAAGGATTTTGAAGTAGCTAGTGATGGAAGATGCTAATAAGGATCAATATGGAATTGTGAGAAGAGAATGTCGTAGATGAGAGATCAAAGTAAAAGAGAAGAACGAAATGAAGAGAGCATTTGGTAAAGGCAAAAGACAATTAAAGTGAATATGGTCTTTGATTTGGTTAATATCGTGGGACTAGATATATGGCAAGGTAAGTAACACTTGTCACTTGTCACTTGCCACATGTCTACTTCTAATGGCTCCCACTTGGTTCTTTTAACAATCAGTCCATTTGTTTCCCAATTTCTAATCTAATTGTCTCCTAATTTTCAATGACACTTATCATTAAATCTTAATGTCACTTATCAATAATTTCTACTACCATTTGACACTTAATTCTACTACCATTTATCAATTATCTTGTCACTTTGCATTTTCCTAGTCCAAAAATACCCATAATTTCAGAAAATTCTCAATTTTCACCAGAAATTCTAAATCAATAATATAATTCACCAAATCAAATTTCAAGACAAAATATTCACTATTCACATCATAATCACCTTAAAATCATGTATACCCCATAGTATGTCAAATAAGTGCATAAATAGTCATTGTAATGTGTACAAAAATCAATTCACGTGTGTGTATACTACTGTTATGAATGAGCATGAAATGCATTCCTTATTTTCTCAATAATATTTCCTGTGTATAGTTATCTAGGGTTGTAATCCTTAGTATGGGAAAACAGGATACTACACTTGTTCTGTACAATTTGGTGACTTCTTTATAAAGCTTGACTCTATTTATGGCTTTGGCGTTCCATTATCATCTGCTCTTTCGTTAAAGATGACATTTTTTTAAAATGATCAGTTGCCTTGTTTCTAACTTAATATAATCAACGACCTTTTGATTTCTCACTGTGGCTAATAAAAATGCACTTTCTCCTTTTTCATATAACTTTTATTAATTATCTTTTAGAATGTAAGAACATGCTACACATCTAAAGACTTTAAGATGGTCAAAATTGGCTTTCTTTTGAATCATACTTCATAAAGAGTCATATTTAGGATTGTCTTAGTAGAAGAACGATCTAGAATGTACATTACAGTATTAATTACTTCTGGCCATAGATTCTTTGGTAGATTTTTGCCTTATAGCATCAATCGAGTCATCTTATTAATGGTTATATTCTTCCTTTCAATGACACTATTTTATTATGATGTACGTGGAACAATTAGTTCCTTTTGGATACCCTATTCCTTATAGAAATTAATTAACCTATGATCATTGAATTCTCCCCTATGAATAATTCTTGGGATTTTGAGAGAATCGCCACTTCATTTTTCTATTAGGGCCTTGAACTCTTTAAAACAAGAGAATGTAATTTGATTTTTGTTAGGTGAAACAGACCCATATGATTTAGGTGTAATCATTGACAAAGAGAAGAAAAAAATTTTCTCTATCATTAGTGGTCTTTGATGGACCATGAATGTCAATATACATTAATTAAAGACGAATTTTAGTCTCAAAGATGTTTTTAGAAATGTCATCTTGTGTAATTTTCCATAAATTGAACCTTTACAGACTTTGTTTTTAGAAGAAATAAAAGGAAGCCCAAAGCACTATGCTCTTTTTCTTTAAGAGTTTAAGGCCATTAAAATTTAGATGGCCATATCTTAAGTGCCATAATATGAATTCATCCATAGTCTCAAATCTTAATGCATAATTTTTCCTAAATGGCATCTTTTAAGTAGAAACCTTATTGGGGGCCATTTTGATAGAATATATGACTTAGCCTTTCTTTTTTATCAATAATGATGCATCTATTATGATCAAAGATGACTATAATTTTTGTAAATGAATTGGCCTACAATTAATAGATTTTAAGCAAGGCCTGACACATAGAAAATATCAGGGGTTTATTTTTTGTTTCCTTATTGGGATCTAACGAAAATATTACCTTTCCCTTCAATAGTGGGTATATTTCCATCATTAAGTATAACTTGGGATTTCACACTTTCATCTAATTACATAAAGAAACTTATTTTTTCTTTGTTATATGGTTTGGATAACCACTATCAATGTACTAAACATCCCTTGATTCCTATGAATATTACACAGAGTATAGGTTGTTTGAATTCTCCCATATGTTCAATCTTTTTTTAGCGGTTTCCCTATGGATCTTTATTATTAATGTAACCTCTATTTTGCTCATTCATTGTCGAACCCCATTTACGGAGCCCAACGATCGTAAATATCAAAGACGTAAATGTATTATCCTATAAGGCTGTTCCCGTAGGATCTCTCTAGCCCAGAACCAATTCCGGTAGCGGAATCACAAATTGACTTCTTTAGAACAATTTAAGCTCCATGTCTCCTATTCCTTACGAAACGATTGACATAACTTTTGATAAAGAGATCAGATTTAGACCATTCAAGTACAGGTTCGAAGAGAACTTCAATTTCTACAATTTCTGTGAAGCGAGATTTTTCCATTTAGAGGGTCAAAATTTGCACATTTTTAAAACTGTCCCGAGAAGGTCCGTCTAACGGACATAATGTCCCTTCAAACAGACATAGCGGGCTTGGGAGCCATTTTTCACCCGAGAAGGTCCGTTTAGTGGACATAATGTCCCTCCAAAGGGACATGAACTGAACTGGGACATTTTCAGACCCGAGAAGGTCCGCCCAACGGACATTAAGTCTGTCTAACGGACAGCTACGGGTCAAATTCCAGATTTCTAATCCTTCAACCATGTCTAACACCTCTCATACATATCCTATCATTCTTACTTCAATTTCCTCATCATTTTCACCTCCATTTCATCTCTAACTTACCACACTCATTCTTCATCCCATCTCAAAACACCATAAAACTTATTTTCTATTAATTCAAGCAAAGAAAGTCTACATAAATATCCAATATTCACCCTGTGCAGCATCACTAACTTATAATGAGCATAACTCTCAACTCTGATATCCAATAATTCCATACTTTACACCGTTGGAAAGTTAGAAAGATAAGCTACAACTTTCCTGAAGACTACCATGGCTAATTCTACCTAAATCAATACAATTTTTCCTTTGAAGTCAAAAATAATTTCTACACCTATAGAGGACTTGAAATAAGAAATATACAACTACCAAATGACTAAGCACATAAACATTAGAAACTTCTTCAATTCTTCATTCATTTCTAAATCAAAAATGGAGTTCATTCATAGCTTTAATTACACATCAACATTACATCAAGTCTTAACAAAGATACAAAATACATTGGATGCTCAATGTTCAATGTGCTAGTAAAGCTATCCAAAAGTCTAGCTGCTAACTTAGTACAAAAGCTAACTATCTTGGAATTGGTCCAAATGCCTTGCAAGGATCATTGATCTTCTCGATCTACACCTGAGGAGTGGGAAAATATGGGGTTGAGCTACACAGCTCAGTGGCTAAAATATTTATAGCCATTGGCGATGAGCCACACAATCAACATACATGCATCTAAACATATAAGCATATTCATCTTATCTTAACCCAACAATGTAAGTTCAACTTTCATAATTCATAACTCAATACATCATCACATAAAACATATTGGATATGATTTAACATCAAAGCATAGTACATATCTTCATCAAAACTTAACACATCAAAGATGCAAATGCACAAACAAATGGCTCGAGGGTTCCGTGGAACAAAACAGAGAAACCGAAGTTTACTCCGTGAACGAAACGAGTTCACTTTTCGAATCTCGTGTGCCACAAACGGGCAACCGAGAGAAGGCTTATGTCAACGTGCACATGACTACGAAATGGTTCCTCTCGCACCCAAACACAATCAATTTTCATGCTCAATTCAATCAATCACAATTTCGTATTCTCATGCTTTTTCTTCTTTCCATTTAATCAAAATGCCATGATACAATTTCAAGGCATAGCATGATCATACTCA
>JANZXP010000030.1:113012-124529 GCA_027576715.1 Erythroxylum flavicans
AAAACCGGGAAAAGTCATGTATGCATGTACAAACAATTCATGTGCAACATTCACTTATCTACTATGCATGTGCATATATGAATGCATGCATATGTCACTATTCACTTATACACTAGGTGAGGGGATGTTACAAAAATATTTTGGATTGATCATAACATGAACAATAAAGATACAAACTTTACCCTCTTCCTCGCATAACAAGGGATTATTATTCAAAGATCCCATCCAAATACCTCGTAACAAAATGGTCAAGTAGAGTGTAAAATATGCATATTATTGATAATATTTAAGCTCTTCTCATATCCTTTTCCTTTCCCAAAACCTTTTAAGGAGAAGCAACTCTTATTATTGAGTACACTATCAACCGTTTTCCTTTATTATAAGTAACATCTCTTCTTATGAGCGCTTATTCAATTATGCTCCTGATTATTAGTCTCTTAAAGTTTTTGACTGTGCTTGCTTTGCCTTTTACAACCTTATGAGTACAACAAACTAGAACCAAAAGCACGCTTATGTTCTTTTCTTAGGTATGATGTAAAACACAAATGGTATAGAAATTGGGATCCCCTATCTTAAAAACTTCATAGTTCTTAACATGTAACCTTTTGGGAATATAAAATATTTCCCACACTTTCAAAATTTTGGTTCAGAGCTCTTTGTTTTCTAACATTTCTCTTACATGTCTACCATAGAGCTCTAGTAGTTTAACAAGACTAACATATGATCATATTGCATCTTCCTTAATTGTGGATCCTCCACCTTCACTAAGCAACCCTTCCCTATTTACTGATGAGTCTCGATAACTTCTCCGTTATTCTACTCGATTAGGTCACCCCTCTTCATTTTAAAGATTTTGATGTTTATTCCAATATTGTCTCTAAATATGAACTTTTCACCTTTCATAACTAGGGATCTGACCCTTCATGATGAAAAGCAATAGTTGAAGAACGATAGGCTTATTTTAAGTCCAATACTTGGGACTTGGTTGGTTTACCTCTAGATAAGTCTATTATTGGCTGCAAATGAGTTTATAAAATCAAAACTTAAGTTGATGGATCCTTCAAAAGATATAAAGCTAGATCAAATGCTAAATGGTTTACTCATGAATATGAGATTGATTATGAGTAGACATTTGCTCTTATAGCTTGTTTGACTTTAGTATATGGTCTTATCATAATTACTGCTAATAAGCATTGTGAACTATTCTAGATGGTTGTCAAGAATGCCTTTCTAAATGATGATCTCATTACAAAAGTGTATATAAAAACTCCACATAATAAAGTTTGTTGCCTTCGTAAAGCCTTGTATGGACTTAAGTAAGCTTTTTGAGCCTGGTTTATCAAATTTAACTCTACCATTAATTGCCTTGGCTTTAGATCCATCTCTTATGATTATGCATTATTCCTCCACAAAATAGGTTAAGGATGCAATCTTCTTCTTTACTTTGATGATATGATAATAACTATCAATGACACTCAAGAGATATCTACTATCAAATCCTTTCTCTATCAATAATTTGAATGAAAGACTTAGGCAATCTAAGTTGTTTTTTAGCCCTTGGTGTATTATATGATGACTTTGGTTAATATTTAGAACAAGCAAAGTATGCCACTAATTTTATCTCTCGTGTTGGGCCTACTAACATTAAGATTGCTATCAATAAAGTTAGAAAAAGGCCTAGTCAAGCCTGACCTGGACCAAGTTGATCAGGCTTTGGGCTATAATCATTTGTTTTAAAACTTTTGACTTTAAACAAAGCTCATACTTGGGCTAACCATGCCAACCCGAAGTTTAAAGTCTTAAATTTTACATAAAACAATGTCATTTTGACTCAAGCGATGTCACTTTTAATTTCTAAAATATAAATTTAATGAGACCTAATCAAAATTAGACTTGGACTCTTGACTCATTTCCATCTTTAATTGTTAGTACTCCATTTGACTCTAGTGATCATATTTCTACTACTAGAAATCTTTTTAGTTTTGGTATATTTTATATGTTTCACTGTCACTTATCCAAACATTGCCCATGTTGTTCACATTGTAAGTTAATTTATTTCTACACTTTATACTACTCACTTCTTTGTTGTTCACCGAATACTGTAGTACATTAGAAGAACTTTATTCCATTAGCTTTATTTTAATCATTTGTTTCACTGGACTTACACACATACTTTGATGCTGACTAGTTAAAGACCCAACTGATCACTAATATGCTATTTGTTATTACTTCTTTCTTGACATATCTCTTATTTTATGGTGCATCAAGAAGCACAGAAGCATCTATTGCTCTAACATTAAAGCAAAATATCGAGCTCTTGCTAACAAGACCTCTGAACTCCTCTAATTATAATAGTTTCTCCAAGATATGAGTGTCCCTTCCTCTTTTATAATTCCTTTCTTTTGTAATAATCTTAGCGCCATGAAAAGGACTCCAAATGATGCCTTCTATTAAGTGATTAAACACATTGAGATTGATTGTCATCTTGTGCGTTACCATATGCTTCATGTACTATACAACTTTTACCTATCTCATCACAATTGAAAATTGTAGATCTTTTCACTAAATCAAATTCACCTCCGCTATTTTAAGATTTTATCTCAAAATTCAATTTATCTTCTTCATTACCACCTTTATTTTAAAGGCGTATTAATACATCATTAGAAGTCAACCACTAGCACTAATTTAGCTGACTTTAGCCTTAAAATCATGTATATAATTATCACTTTTTTCTGTCTTTACTTAGAACCACCGAACATCTATAAATACTCTTATTGTATAACTGAATGAAGACACAGAAATATGGAGACTTTTTTGTCATTATTTTTCTACCAGTTACCTTTTTTTTCATTAAGCTAGCGTTAGAACTTTCGTTGTTCTTCTTTTTATAAAGTAGAAAAAGGATCTTCTAATTTAAGAGATATCACTTAAGAAGGATTTCAAGTAGCTTCTAAAAGACTAAGTTCCAAGTCAACATATGCTTCAATTTTATTTGGAGAAGGAGGCACACTCCAATGATATAGCACTCGAATCAGAATCATTATCAACAATTAGAACCATACTCCGATTAGCTATTACAAAAAGTTCCTCTGAAGAAACGAATATTACATAAAAATATGGTAGAAACGAATCCAGATAGGTATCTCTTTGAATTACAATCTGTTTAAAACAAGATATGTTCTCCATTTTCTCAAGAATAGGGGTTTACTTTTAATGCTCCACAAACCAGATTCTAAGACCTTAGTTTGTTAGATAATTTCATCACCTGGCCCATACATTTTGGTTTAATCATTTAAATATATTAAATCCCATTAGTTATTTGACTAAGAACTATTAGGTTTAATTAAAATAAATAATGTGATGTATTTACATTGATGGAATGCAAAAAATAAGGATAATGAAAAGTGGTGTCGTTTGAATTTTAAACTGAGAACTACTTCTTCTCTCTCTACCTATTAAGTTTTTTCACGTATCTCTCCATCATACAATATACAAAAATTAACGAAACAAAGGCCAAGAGAGAGAAAACAAAATCTAAGAATATCTTAAAGATTATTAGAGATCAGCTGTTGAGAAAGTATCAAAAATACGATGGATCAAGGATATAAAATACCATAGGCTTGCAGTTTCACCAATTATCATTCATTTAGATCACATGAGCTAATAGATCATAAGGACTTTATTCAAGGTTGTAATGGGGCTAGGTTCACAGGTTAGGTAAAAATATGACAAAGGGTTAATCACAAGTATTCACAAAGCATCAAGTAAAAGGGACAAGCAAATTAAAATTCTGAGATAAAAATGAATGAAAAGGACTACACTACTCATTAATAACTAATACCACTATTCTTTTTCTTTTTCTTCTTTTTCTGATTTTTTTCCTTCTTTTTTTCTTTTCTTTTCTTTTCATTTTTTTTCTTTTTCATTTTTTTCTTTTCTTTTTTTTCTTTTCGAATAATGCTAAGAACAAGGGAAAACAATAAAAACAAGAGAAAATACTAAATACATGAGTAGGAGTTCCTATAAAAATATCTCAGAACACAATATAACACAAAAGTCCAAAATTACTCAATGCTTCATTCAACTTGTGAAGGGGAAAGGCTAATGGGGTTTTTGGTTTTAATGTGAGGTGATTAATTGAAAAACAAGGTTAAAGGCTCAAATGTGTTTGCTAAAGGAAAATAACTAGGTGGGTCAATTTTTAGCTAAGGGTGTAAAAACAAAGAAGGCCTTAATCACTTCTATATCCCATGTGATCAAATAAATTCAAACTAGTTCCATGCAAGTTCTGAAGGTAACATGAATAGAGGGGCATCACACAATTCAAAGAAATAGCATGACATAAAAGTGATGACATTTAGGCTCAAACTTCGCTCATATGTTTAATTCAAGAATTCACCTTAATTTCACTATTTACCTCATCATTCACATGTCAAAAATTTGACTAAGTCTATGAGATCAGTTATTGCAATCAATCGACACGCTTCACCTTAAAACTCATTTATTCCAATTTAATTTCATGCATAAACCCAATCTCATCCAAACTAATATGACCTAGCTTCATGGCTCAATATGTAAAACCATACATAAAAATAAATGAAAATGCATATCAACCAAGAATATTCACATAAAAACTGAAAATTTTCACATCAAAAGTCCAATTCTCTCCCCCACACCCAAGCCAACATTGTCCTCAATGTTAAAGAAGCATAAAGGTAAAGAAAAAGGGTGAAAGAAAGCTTCTTTGTTTGGAGGTGCCGAGATCAAGGGGATGGCGGATGTGGCAGTTGAAATCCTTTGTACTCCTAGTAGGCCATCAAATTGTGCTCCAAATGGTGCATTGTCCTTTTAAACCGACTGAGACGAGCATCCAAATCGATGTGTTGTGGTGGATGTGTGCTAGGTTTGGCTGGTGGTACCCGGCGTTGTCTGGTTGAAGTTCTTGGTGTTGGAAAAGTAGTTAGGCCGGGAGCGGTAAAAGCAAGTTGACCGTGGCGAAGGTCCACAATACCCATCAGAGGCAAATTTGTCGTTGGCTAAGCAACTGGAATCAGGCTGTATCGTCAAGAAACAAGAAGGAAGTGCAGCCCGCTACCTTAGTAGACAACTTACTTCGGGTTTCAACCGCTTTGCCCCTCCTTGACCGTAGTCATGTACGTAGGGGTAGATGATGGAACGTTGGTGCTGGAGTTGGGCCTGGAGGTGTGTCGGTGGTTTGTGAAGAGGGTTGAGGTGGGAAGACATCAGTAGCAGACCTTATGGGTGTGGGAAGCCTTCGGAAGTTACTCTTCTTTATGGGCATTATGCCAATTCGTGACGAATGACCTGCAAAATCAGAGACTGTCGCAACACTAAAGCACAGAAGAGGATGGAATGGGTGAGCGGGTAATGGCAGATGAGAGATGCGTGAGGTTTAAAGATGATGAAATTCATGGACTAAGGTGTATTGTGATGGAGTAGCGGCAGGGAAAAGAAAACAGAGAGGGAAAATAAAGAGGGAAAGAAAATAGGGGGTGGCGGTAACTTGAAATTTTGGTTTTTAATTTTTTTGCTTTTTTTACAATTTTCATTGTAATTTGATGTGAAAAGGAAAAAAAAATAAAACTGGCAGAAATAAATAAATAAAGAAAAATGTAAAGCAAATTGCCAACTAAATGAGAAAATATACTGAAAATAAAAAACTGTTAAAGAAATAACAAAGACAAACCTGAACAATTTGCGGGTTTCCCCGAACGTGTTTCTTTAAAGTCGTTAGCTAGACCTGTGTCGTTACTTACCAGTTTAGAAATAGGTTGGAGATGCTAACTCTATTTTATCCACTCGCTCGATCGAAGAATTTTCATAATACGGCTTTAGATGATGTCCGTTAACCTTAAATGCCTTAGAGGTATCTACGCTCTGAATTTCAACCGCACCATGAGGAAAAACGTTAGTAACAATGAACGGTCCAAGCCAACGAGATCGTAATTTTTCTGGGAATAACTTAAGCTTTGAATGATATAGAAGAACTTTTTGTCCGATGGAAAAATGTTTCCTAGAAATCATTTTATAATGAAAAGCCTTAGTTTTTTCCTTGTAAATTTTCGAATTTTCATACGCCTCATTACAAATCTCTTATAATTCTTGCAATTGCAACTTCCTACTGGTATTAACCTCTAATTGATCCATATTCAACTGCTTCACAGCCCAATAAGCTCTATGCTCAATTTCCACAGGTAAATGACAAGGCTTACCGAAAACTAACCTGTAAGGCGACATACCTATAGGAGTTTTGTACGCAGTTCGATATGCCCATAGAGTATCGTCCAATCGAAGACTCTAATCCTTTCAGTTTGGATTTACCACTTTTTCTAGTATGGATTTGATCTCTCTATTAGATACCTCAGCTTGCCCACTTGTCTACGGATGGTAGGCGGTAGAGACTCGGTGTGTAATGCCACATCTTTTCATCAACACTTCAAAAATCTTGTTGCAAAAATGGGTCCCTCGATCGCTAATGATGGCTCAAGGAATTCTAAACTTGACAAAAATATTTGATTTAACAAAATCAATCACGGTTTTAGCATTGTTAGATATAGTAGCCTTAGCTTCAACCCATTTCGAAACGTAGTCTACAGACAACAAGATATAATTCTTACCAAAAGAGGAAGGAAAAGGACCCATAAAGTCTATTCTCCAAACATCAAAATCTCATATACCAGAATGTTCGTCAGTGGCATTTGATTCTTTGATCCCAAGTTACCTGTTCTTTGAAAAAGATCGCAAGAATTGCAAAACATGTAAGAGTCATACAATAACTTAGGCCAAAACAATCCACATTCTAAAATTTTGTGAGTAGTTCTTTTGGGACCGAAATATCCCCCACACACAGATGAATGACAAAATTGCAAAATAGATGAAATTTCATCATCTGTGACGCATCTCCTAACAATCTGATCAGAACAAAATTTCCAAAGGTGAGGTTCATCCCAAACATAATATCTAGCCTCTTGCTTAATTTTATCTTTCTCAGCTCTCGATAGATCACTAGGTAAAGACTGGGTTACTAAAAAGTTCACTATGTCCTCATACCAAGGGATTACCTGTTACATTGCGCAAAGGCTCTCATCCGGAAATTTGTCGTGAAGGACATCAGGCGTGGTACTCGATGTGATCCTGCTTAAGTGATCAGCCACCAGATTTTCTGCTCCTTTCTTGTCGCGAATTTTCACATCGAATTCTTGGATTAGTAATATCCATCAAATCAATCTTGGCTTGGCTTCTTTCTTGTTTATCAAATATTTTAACGCTGCATGGTCAGAGTAGATGATCACCTTCGTCTCTAACAGATATGACCGAAATTTTTCTAACCAGAAGACGACCGCTAAAAACTCCTTCTCTGTTGTGGAATAATTTTTTTGAGCATCATTAAGTGTCATAGAAGCATAATAAATAACATGAGGTACCTTGTCGACTTTTTGACCCAGCACAGCGCCGACAGCATAATCCGACGCGTCGCACATCAACTCGAAGTGCATGTCCCATCATGGTGGCTGAATTATTGGTGCTGTAGCAAGTCACTCCTTTAACTCATCAAACACACTTCTGTATGGCTCTTCAAAATCAAACTTCTTGTCTTTTTGGGGCAATCTACACATAGGTTGCGCAATTTTGGAGAAGTCCCTGATAAATCGCCGATAAAATCCTGCATGAACAAGAAAGGAACAAACTTCCCGCACATTAACGGGGTAAGATAAAGATCGAATAACATCTATCTTGGCCTTATCAACTTCAATTCCCTTCGAAGAAATAGTGTGGCCCAAAATAATACCTCGATCAACCATAAAATGACACTTTTCGTAATTTAAAGCCAAATTAGTTTCAATGCAACGTTTTATCACTTTTTCAAGGTTGATAAGGCATATTTCGAAAGACTCCCCATACACCGTGAAATCATCCATAAAAATTTCCATGTAAATTTTCACAAGATTGGAGAAAATACTTACTATACATTGTTGGAATGTCGTGGGTGCATTGCATAATTCAAATGGCATTTGTCAGTAAGCAAAGGTGCCAAATGGACATGTGAAGGTTGTCTTCTCCTGATCCTTAGGTGCCACCAAAATCTGGTGATATCCTGAATAGCCACCTAAACAACAATAGTGGATTTTCCCGCAAGTCTTTCAAGCATCTGATCAACTTCCATTTATTGATCAGATGTTGGACACGAGTCGGAATTATCTCACCATTGCTATTTTCAATTACTGTTACACTAGTTTTCTTCGGAACTACCTGGACTGGACTTACCCACTTACTATCTGAAATGGGATAAATGATTCCCGCGTCAATAAGCTTTAAAATCTCTTTCTTCACCACTTCCATCATGGGTGGGTTTAGACGACGTTATGGTTGCCTCACCTCCTTCGCCTCATCTTCCATCAAAATTCGGTGCATGCAAATGGTGGAACTAATTCCTTTCAAATCAGCTACCGTCCAACCGAAAGCTTCTTTATTCTCCTTAAAAACGTTAACAAGCTAGCTTTCCTGCACATCCAAAAGTTGATTAGAAATAATTAGAGGCAATTTATCCTTCTCACCTAAAAAGATGTATTTTAGATGACTAGGTAAGCTCTTCAATTCCAAGATTGGTGGGCTGGTCAACGATGGCAATAACTTGTCTATCCCTTTCGATGTTTCCATAGATGTGAGCTGATGGGAGAATGGTTCAGTGGTCTCCAAGCAAAGTGACGTTTTAATTGGTTTACCATCTAACGTTATTTTCTCCCTTTCTTGCCAATGAGATACGCTATTTAATTGTTCATTAAAGAATAACGATTCCCCATCTCCTTGTGAAGCTAACGTCTTCTCCCTTAGTGCACCAGGTAACACAGGGTCTTCATCTTCTTGCCATTGTGATGCCTTTTCCATCAATTCCGCATCATCGTTATCTTCCAACATCCAATTCTTCTGCATCCATGTGTCAATAAAATCCACAGAAACAATAGATTGTTCATCATCTGGAATTTTCATGGTATTATAAATATTGAACTTAATTAAGTCACCATCGAATTCTATAGTTAAAGATCCATCATGAACATCTATTTTGGTTCTAGTCGTTTTTAAAAATAGCCTTCCAAATAAAATCAGAGTGGAGGAAGATGTGTCATCCGTGCCCATCTGCAAAATATAAAAATCAGCCGAAAAAAGCATGTTTCCTACTTGAACCAATATGTCTTCTAACACACCTTTTGGGTAAGCATTTGAGTGATCTGCTAATTGAATCACTACGTTAGTTTCTTTAAGAGGTTCAACATTCAAAGATTTATACACATCATATGGCATAACATTAATGGACGCACCTAAATCTAACATAGCTCTTTCAATCCGCAAATTACCAATTTGGCACGGGATAGTAAACATACCTGGATCTTGACATTTCGGTGGAAGTTTTTTCTTTTGTAAAAATGCTGAAACGTTTTCTCCTAATTAAACTTTTTCATCGAATTTCAATTTCCTCTTTGAAGTACAAAGCTCCTTAAGGAATTTCGCATATCATGGAATCTGTTTAATTGCATCAAGGAGAGGGATAGTTACCTGAACCTTTTGGAAAATTTCCAAAATTTCTTTTTCTTGTTCTTCCTTCTTTACTTTTACTAATCGACTTGGAAAAGGAGGTGGAAGCACTTTGTTTTGAACCCCTTTTTGCGGCAATTCAAGAGGGGATGGTGTGTGCGTGATTTCTCCTCTATTTCTCTTTTGGAATTTTTCAGAATTGGTTCTAGTAATTCTTTACCACTCTGCAAGGTGATAGCCTTTGCACTTTGTTTAGGATTAACCTCTAGTTGCATTGGAAAATTACCAGAATTTTGTGCTTCCATTTGATTGACAACAGCTGCAATTTGACTTAATTGGGTTTCGAAAATCCTTTGTTAATTTTCCAAATTTCGGATACTTGCTTCAGTATTCTGCTGAAATGTCAAAGTGTTAATGGTCAAAGTGTGCACTATGTCTTCCAAAGAAGACTTACCTTCGACAGTTGACGTTATATTTGGATTTTGACGCAGCACGTATGATTGTCTATATGGCTGAAAATTCGCGGCTGCTTGTTGTCTTTGAGGATTCCTATATCGCAAATTCGGATGATCGTGCCATCTTGGATTATAGGTATTGGAGAATGGGTCGTACTTCCTTTGATTTGCTCCAGCAAATCCTCCCACGACATTCACTTGCTCTGCATTTTCTTCCTGCAAAACTGGATATAAATCAGTAGAATGTCCTAACATTGAGCACATACCACATACCTTAGCTTCTTCTTTCCTCGCAACCGCTAATTGTCGCACCAAGGAAGTGAGGTCATCCGATCTCTTTTCCAATGAGGTTGCACTAATTTCATTCACACCCTTGGACCCATGCCTAGTACGGAGTCCAAATTTTTGCATGTTGGAGGCCATGTTTGTGATCAGTTCTCTTGTGGCCGCTGGTGTCTTATCGGCTAACGCACCACCGCTTGCAGCCTCGATCATGCTCTTATCAGAAAGTAAAAGTCCCTCGTAGAAATATTGAATAAGAAATTGTTCGGTTATTTGGTGGTGCAGAAAACTAGCGCATAATTTCTTGAATCTCTCCCAATATTTATAGAGTGTTTCTCCCGTGTGTTGACGAATTCTGTAAATCTCTTTCCGAATATTAGCTGGTCTCGATGCTGGAAAATACTTTTGAAAGAAAAGCCTCTTCATTTCGGCCCACATTTGCACGTTTTCTCCGGCTGAATAATATAGCCAATCTTGCGCATCGTCTTTAAGGGAAAACGGGAAGGCTCTCAGCTTAATCTGCTCTTCCGTCACATTCGTCGGCTTCATGCCCATGCAAACTACGTCGAATTCCTTCAAGTGCTTGTATGGGTCTTCTCCCGCTAAACCCCTGAAAATAAGTAATAGATGAATCAACCCAGATTTTAATTCAAAAGTATTGTTATCACCTAAATTCGGGAAATTGATGCAGTGTGGCTGTTGCGCGTCCGTTAGCGCGACTAGTTCACGAAGGGTGCGGTTTGCAGTAATTCTATCCATTCTCTGCGTCTCTTTTTGTTGTTTAGTCTATTTCCGCAGTCTTTTCACCGTCTTTTTGATTTTAGGATTGTACTGTAAATTATCTGATTGGTTTGAACGCGTAATGTACATAAACTGTCAAAATTCCTTAGCAACGACGCCAAAATTTGGCACTGTTGTCGCCTGCAGCCAAATTCAAAAGAAATCACTTCCGTTAAAATAATTTAATGTAGTAGCGGTAAGCAGATATCATTCCCACGAGGAATCTTTACGGTAATGAAATTATGAATTCACACGGCACAAATAACGAAAATAAAAAAGGGGTTTGGTCACGATAATATCAGAAAATTATAAGAAAAATCACAAATCGGAAGCAGCAATTAAATTTGAAAAATCAATGAGAAAATACCTTGGTTTCGGGTCACCGATGTTATCATGCTATCATGGATCCTCGATATAAAATTGCAATCATTAATAAACATTCATTGGG
>JANZXP010000033.1:1373-20385 GCA_027576715.1 Erythroxylum flavicans
CTTTATGCCCTTCTTTCTTACCCTTCCCTGCCACCTTTGTTTCCTTCTTCTCAAGGGGTTGGGTCGTCTTTTCATTATCGCTTCTGAGAACATCTGAACGCTCTTTTCTGGTGGGAATCCCGGCAATGGGAGATCCATCTTCGACGAAGGATTTTCCTCCTCCGTCTTGTGAGCCAAGCGTTGCAGATCAAGAAGGTGTGGGTGGTGAGCTGCATGATTCTGGGAAACCCACTCCACCTTCGACGGTGAATGGAGCTTGGCTGACCAAGGTGCGGAGGCAACATCATAAGGGCCAACTGAAATATTACCCCAATGTAATGCATGAGGGTGTGTTTTCTCCTCCATTGGAGTTGCTCGAGCCTGGTGCAAGAGCTTGGTCGAAGGCGCTGGTGGGTTTTTTTTGGTCCAAGAGAGTGGCCTTTCCAATGATCTATGCGTGGGCTATGGCTTGCTGGCGAACCAAAGGTCTTAAGAAAACCATGCTAATGGAAGATGGGTTAGTTCTATTCAAGTTTTTCGAGTCTTCAAATACTGGGGAGATCCTTGAACAGGGTCCTTGGCACATTGGAGATCAACCCTTGTTTTTGCGTCAATGGAGGCCAAGACTGGGGCTAGACCGTGGGTCAATAGACGTTCTGCTGCTCTGGGTACAATTTCATGGCCTTCTGATGGAGTACTGGACTATGGAAGGTTTGAGCTACTTGGCTAGTGCTTTAGGTAAACCAATTTGCATGGATTCTCAGACAGCAACCATGGAGAGAATCGGGTACGCTAAAATATGTATTGAAATTTCGAAATTGGATGAGTTACCTGATAAGTTGGCCATTATGTGACTTGGAGAAGATGGAGCTTTGGTTCAGGATGTAATCTCCCTTTCGTACCCTTAGAAACCAACGACTGTGTCTAAAAATGGGTGGCCACTGGAAGGATGTTCAAATCTGGTTGGCATTCTGATTTGGTAGATGATGAGGTTTCATATGTCTCCCAAGTGATGGGCGATGTTTCAGGTAAACTACTAGAGCAGATTGGGGAAACTTCTCAGGGGAAAACAGGGTTGTCTCAGGGGCTTCAGGAGTAAGTTGGTGATAGTATGGAGAAGAAATTGCCCGAGAGGTCTACTTTGGAAGCTGGACATTCCCAACTTAATAAGGCGTCAGAGGATCCGAATGCAAGTGGTCAGGGGATTAAGTCTGGAGGATTCGATGCAACAGAGGTTGGTACTGCGTCCGCCCCCATTCGGACAGTGGAAGAAATGGCTGAGGGGCAATTTACTAGTAGGGAAGACATGGAGGTGCATGGTGAAAAGAATGACGTGATTTTGGAAGGTATTGAGCCTAGCTCCAATTTAGGAAAAGAGGTTGTGGAAGATACTGCATTGGGTGATGCGAGTAAGAATTTGGGTGAGGCTACTCAGAGGACTATGGTGAGAAAGAAAGGAAAGAAAAAAAAGCATAAAGGGGTTATCTCCCCTGAGTGTCTTTTTTAGGTGTCTTTTTATGTCAGTATTAATATGGAATACAAGGGGCTTAAATGATCCCCTTAAGAAGAGGATGATGCAGAATTTAGTAGCAATGGAAAATCTATTATTGGTGGGTCTTTTGGAAACTAAAATAAAAGCACATGGAGTGCCAAACTGTAGGGATTTTTTGGGGCCTAAATGGGGTATGATTTCTAATCATGCCCACCACTATAATGGTCGGATTCTGTGTAGGTACAATATAGATTTATTAACAGCCCAAGTGATCAAGATGGGGGACCAATTCATTCATTTACGTTGTTGGCTAATTGGAAAGTTCTACTTTGAAGTGTCCATTATCTATGCAGCTAATCTTGCTTTCCAACGCACCCAACTTTGGGAGGAGCTGAAGAGTGTGTATGGAGGGATGTAGAACCCGTGGCTGGTGATTGGAGATTTTAATTGTAGTTTAAATTCTAACGAAGTAGAGGGAGGGGTGAGTTTTCATGGTGGATCAGGAGTTGAACTTAGCCAATTGTTTCGTAACACAGATTTAGTGGATCTTAGAGGTGTAGGTAGGTGGTTTACATGGGAAAACAAACAGAAAGGTTCTATGTTTATTCGGAAAAAACTAGACCGCGCCTTGGTCAATCAACATTGGCTCAATTCGTTCCCTTTTGCTTCAGTTGAGTTTGGAGAGCCTCAACTTTCTAATCATTCGCCCATAGTAATTCGACAGATGTGTGCTGATGTTCGGGCTGGAGCTCCTTTCAGATTTTTTAATGGCCTATTACAGGTAGAGGGTTTTATGGCACTGATTTCCCAGGTTTGGAGGACTAAGGTGGTGGGGTTTAAGGCATATCAACTGATGCTGAAACTGAAACTAGCCAAAGCAGCCATTAAAGAGTTCAGTAAGGCTAGAACACAAAATATACAGGTTTTGGGCAATAGATTGGCTGACATTCAACGGGAGTGCTATAGAGATCCGCAAAATGAAGGTCTTAGGGTTATGGAGGCAGCGTGGGTCCACAAATATCAAGAGGCTTTGTCTTTGCAAAGTGCGATTGTTAAACAGAAGTCGCGTCAACTATGGCTTAAAGAAGGAGATTTTAATTCTAAGTTTTTTCATGCTTCGATTCTAGCACGTAGGAACTCCAATACTATCACTGAACTGAAGGATGAGACGGGTAATACGGTCAGTGGTTAGCTGGCGATTACACATCATGTTTGAGACTTCTTTATGCAGCTTATGGGGTCTGTGGAGTGTGTTAGAGGTGGGTTTGGGGTTAAAAATGTGCTAGAGTACTGCCCTAGTCAAGAAAGGATGGAAATGCTTAATGCTCCTTTTACTACTCAACAAGTGAAGGAAGCTCTGTTTCGGTTACATAGTTCGAAAGCTCCTGGTCCAAATGGTTATTCTGCTGGTAAAGCTCCTGGTCCGGATGGTTATTCTGCTGGTTTTTTTCAACATACTTAGCAGATAACAGGACAGTTGCTTACGGAAGCGGTGTTATAGTTTTTCTATTCCGGAAAGCTTCTGAAGGAGATAAATCATACATACATTTGCTTGATTCCCAAGAAGGAGAGGCCGGAATTCATCACAGATTATCGACCTATTTCTTGTTGCAGTATGGTTTACAAAATTATTTCATCTCTTTTGGCTGAGAGACTAAAACTAGTTTTGATAGAGGTGGTCAACAAAACTCAAGGAGCTTTTCTCCTTGCTAGAAGTACCGAAGACAATATTATGTTGTTGCAAGAATTGGTGGGTGAGTATCACATAGGTAAGAAGATTCAGAGTTGTGCTATTAAGATCGATTTATACAAAGCCTACGATACAATTGACTGGGGATTTCTGAAAGATTGCTTGGAAGTGATAGGGTTGCCTCCAAGATTCCGGCACTGGATACTCCAACGTATCCAAACCCCTAAGATGAGTGTATTAGTAAATGGCATCCCTTCAACACCATTTCCTATCACCAGGGGGCTAAGGCAAGGGGACCCGCTTTCCCCTTACCTTGTCACTCTTGCCATGGAAGGTCTGTCCAGATTACTATCTAAATTGGTGGAGTGTAACGGGAGGTTTCAATACCATCATAATTGTAGTGCACTAAAATTATGTCATTTGTTATATGCTGACGATGTTATACTTTTATGTAAGGCGAATCCTCAGGTGATTTCTATGATGATGGGTATGATGAAGCTTTTTTCTAATTGGTCGGGAATGAAGATGAATACTCAAAAGAGTAGTATCTTGGTTTCTTCTGATGTGCCCAATCTGGAGGCGCTCTCGAATATGGTTAGGTTGGCCTTACAGGAAACTCCGTTCAGGTATTTGGGTGTTCCCATCACCTTGGGTAAGCCCAAATATACTGATTTCCTTCCTCTTTTAGAAAAGTTGAAAAGTAGAATATGTGCTTGGCAAAATCGGTTTCTCTCCCTTGCAGCTCGAGCTACTTTGATCATTTCGGTTCTCAATAGCTTTGATCTTCATTGGGCTGCCCATGTAGTAATTCCGAGGAGAGTGATCCGAGACATGGAGCGGATACTTAAATCATTCATTTGGACCAGTAAACATGATCAATGTAAGGGAGCCAAGGTGAAATGGTGTGATATTGCTTTGTCGAAACAGTATGGTGGTTTGGGCATCATTCCAATCACTCAAATGCAACGAGTTTTGATGATGAAGAGGATATGGAGGTTAATTGTTGACACGGAAGCGTTGTGGGTTAAATGGGTCCAAACTTATCGAATAAAGGAGCAGAATTTTTGGCAAATTATGGCAAGGTATGATCATTCTTGGTTCTTTAGGAGTTTGTTGCAACTAAGAGACTTAATATACCCTTACATCAAATGTCGGGTAGGTAACGGGGAGAATATTTGGTTTTGGTTTGATAATTGGTGTCCCAATAGTCCTTTATGGGAGCGGAATGACTTTTATCCTCTTCGTTCTAGACTTTCTAAGGATACTAAGTTGGCATGGATAACTCAGGAGAGGGAGAGGTTAAACCTTTGCAGGTTTGGTTCTTTGATTGATGCGCAAGTTAATGGGCTCCTGCAGACTTTTTAACCTGATACTTATGAATGGATGGCTCATTCTAGTGAGCAGTTCACAAATAAATATGCTCATACTATAGGGAGGCAATTCCCTGCTATTTTCCAATGGGCTGACTTGGTTTGGAGGCAAGTGTTATGTCCTAAAGCTACTTTTTTGCTGTGGCTTACTATTAAAAATAGACTACGTACCAAAGATTGATGGTTTGGAACCTTTGACCCTTTGTGTGTTTTATGCAAAATTGTTAATGAATCCCAGAACCATTTGTTCTTTGAGTGTACCTATATAAAAGCGGTGTGGAGCCGATCATTGCATATGCTTGGGGTCCCCAGATTTTCTTTTGAGTGGGCTGAAGTGATGCATGATATAGTTCTTTTTTCAGCTAAAGGACAGTGTGATTTTATTTTGATCAAGACATTTTTCATGATGGCAATTTATCATATTTGGAGGGAGCGGAACAATCGCCTTTATCGAGGAACGGAACGTCCAAAGTATGAGCTTGCGACGACAATAGTTCAATTAATCAGGAAGCTCTTTATCGCACATAGAAAGCAAGATGAATTGAATCCTAAAAGTAGAACGACTTGGTTCTTATAGATGGTGTTGGTGCTTTTGGTTGTGGAGTAGTACACTTGTGGATGTAATTGGTTGTCTTGGTTTATCCTGTCATAGGGCTGCACATAACTTTTATTTTTGATAAGTTAAATATATTTATAACTTCAATTTTCAAAAAAAAAACTACATTTATAGGAGATGCTACTTTTGAATTTTTTGATATTGTAGTTACTTATTTTCTGTATTGGTTCCTCTCCATAAAGTTGTAACTTTGGACATTTTGTAATTTACACCTTTTTTAATTGAATTCATTACCTTTTTTTCCAAAAAAGGAGAAACTGATCTACCAATAACTCCTTACAAATCTTTGAATGGACGGTGGAGACTGATGTCCCCAATGCTTCGTACTTCGTACGCGCCTATGCATACGACTCCGAGGATCGCCAGGTGGCTTTTGGGCAGACCACAGATGCCAAAAAGACCACTAACCTTGTCAAGATTAAGGCAATCAGCGGACGCCACTTGTCGCTTAACATTGCCCCCATTTGTTTCAGTGGTTTCTCTGTTCTGAGCTCTCTTCTGCATCTTCTTCATTGAATAGACAATGACAAAGGGCACCCAAGAGAAGTGAAAGACAGATGGGACATGCTAGTATGTCTTCTTTTCTCGTATCTGCACCAGGCTTATCGTGCATATCAGGTTCTATTATTGGGATACGCTGCTGATAACTTATTACCTTTTCTTGTTGCTTATAGAAAGTGTAAGAACTGCTTTAGTTACAGTCAAACATACGCAAATACGATGATTACCGTCCTCGACCGATATCGATATCTTCGAAAGTCAGAAGAGTTGTTCATCTGTAGGAAGTGCATTATTGACTTCTGAGCTTGGGGTACGCAATTATTTTACTAATTGAGATCACGTAAGATATCAACAAGTACAGGCCTATGACAAACTTGCATAAAACGGGGAATAGCAACACATGGTCTTGCTATTAATATAAATGCAATGGATAGAAAGCTGACAGGATCTGAGCACATATTCTATTGAACTTGTGGCACTGAATTATTTTACTTAGCTTACGTAAGAGATCCATTGGCTTCAACAACTAACAAGGCTTATGGCCAACTTCCGTAAAAGGGAGGATAGCAGCACATGATCTTACACGTAAGATAAATTATTCAATTGACAGGAAGCTGACAGAAAAGAGAGCACAGATTATATGACACAGGTTAGTAAAGACACCTTTGTTATATGAGCACTTAAACTATCAACAAGGTGATGCAGTTGTTTGGGTAATGAATACTAGTCGAAAACTGCATCAAATTCAACACAGAGTAACATCACAGCATATGAAGATGGCTACGAAATATATAAAAGCTTCGTTCATCATAAAAGTAATGTCATCACATGGCTGAATTAATATGATACTCAATCCCACACAGTTTTCCTAAACAAAACTGCAGGACAACCAGAAGATGTAAATAATTGCAATTGCTTACCACAATCCAAACATCTATCAGGCTCAGCAGAACAAGGGTATTGGCCTGACTTTTTTCCACAGTTGAAGTTTTATGTTAATATCTTCCTTTCAAATGTTTTAATGCTTTTGATTAAGAAAATGTAATACTACTGTATTAAAGAATGGTTAATTTTGCAAGGTACTCTACATGTATACCTAAGGGTGGAAGAGCATGCTTGTGCTATTCATTCTATCTGCACCAACAAGTATCAATCTGTCATCATAAACATCAATGTACCCAAATGCATCTGTGCCTGGAGGGCACTCAAGGGCTGCCTCAAAGGACCGATGATGTACTCCATGAGAATCAATTGAATGCCCGCCTTTGTGATCATGTCCAGATAGGCAAGCCTTAACACAATCATATTGATGTATGACATTCAACACTTCATCATAATTCCAGAGAAGTGCTTCTCGGCATGACACACCAGGGTCTAAAGGCAGATGACAACAAACAATTACTTTCTGGTTTAACTTCGTTGCTTCTTCAAGAACGTTATCCAACCATTCCATCTGTTTTCTCCCAACAGCCCCATTGAACATAAGGAACCTCCTTTCAAGGTCCACTAGTCCCACCGGGCTGTTCTTATCCGAATTAGGGTTCTTCTTTCTCAGAAATTCAATTGCCTGCAATGTATTTGGATTATTTGGAGGCCATCCAATGGCACTAATGTCATAGCCATCAAGTACAACAATTCTGAATCCTGGAGCAGGTGAAAAATCATAGTATGCGTGGGCATCAAAACTTTCAATCTTCAATAATGGGAGCAACTTTTCTCGTGGAAGATTGTACAAACAATGATTACCAATCATGTGATACACAGGACCTTTGAATTTCTCAAATTCTGTCACTACTTTCCTCACAGCATTTAGGGACTGGTCCTTGGGACAAAAGCCATCCACGATATCTCCAAAATTGATCACAAAAATATGCTTCTGTTGGTTGTTCCATGTTTCTATTGCCCTTTGCAATACACTAAAGCTATGTCGATAATATCGGGGAATACCAAGAAATGATTTGCCATCAGGGATATCAGCATATTGAACATCGGAGATAACCCCAAAGGAAAAGAGTGGCAGCTTCCCCTGTGCACTTTCTAAATCATGTATTGACCCCATAGGGCTAGCACAGATACCCTATCAATATAACAAGAAGAATTATTGTGGGACAAATCAACCAAATAAATCCCTTAAAAGAACAATGAAACAAGAGGGAAAGAGACACGTTTATTATTCTTAAAGAAGCCACATTCCTTTTCCCCAAAGAAAATGGATTAAGCAGGTATCATGATAATGATTGTGCAGCACAAACTTTTACAAATGTCAAAGCTTTAACATAAAATTTTGTTTTCAATATAAGTGCAGTATCTCGCCGGTCTAAAATTACTTATATATAACTTACAAACCACTGAGAAGTTCTTACGCCGAGCTACAAGTTCATTCCAGTAATTTTAGTGGCCGAAAAGAAAGGGCAATTATCTTGCAATGTATTAATCTTTTGTGGTGGTTTGCTAACCATTCAAAAGCAATTGCACAAGCTATGAGTTCCCCCAGTAATTTTGATGACTGAAAAAAAAAAGGGGAATCCTCTTTAATTGCATTAATCTTTCGGGGTAGGGCCGTAGGGGTTTGCTAAAAGTGAGAAACTACATGGTATTGCAATCACTCAGGAACTCTGATAAACCTATCGAACACAACATCTTCGGAATCTGTAGCTTGAAACTTACTCAGCAGTTCAACAAAGGTTTCGTCAAACCAGAAAAAACCCAGGACAGAATATATCATATTAAACCAAAATAACATTGAAAGAAATACCCAACAATGCGATGTAATTTTGCCATTCAAATATGCATATTTATTGTCTGATTTTAAACTCCTAGCAAATAGATAAACAGAAAGAGCTAACGATTGGAGAAATAGGTACTCGAGAAGTAGCCCAAAATGGACGAGACTGAACCAAAAAGAAACATTCTGAAAAATACCCCATGAAAAATCTAAATTTAGCTGGACATAAAGAACAAAGTAAACACAGATTCGGCATCGAAACAAGTTGGTTGAGCGTTAGCAAAAAACAAAAGGCATCGAAACAAGTTGGTTGAAGTAGGGAAATTGGGATCAAAACAAGAAATTAAAATTAAAACAAGGAAAAGGATAAAAAATAGATTAAATTGGCAAGTTACAGAAGCAAGAACAGGAATTTGAGAAATTAGTAAAATTAAAAAAGAAAAAGATCTGACCAGGAGCCCAGGAGATCAGGGAGCGTACAGTTTGTAAAGGAGGCGTGGTATCTGTGTGTGGGGAAAAGATCGAAGTTCCCAAAAAGAACGAAAAAAGGACGTATATATGTTCTTTAGGAACCTTAGGATCAATTAAATCAAACTAAAACGTGTTGATTGAGGACATATCACATATCAACCGCCCGTGTTACGTATCCATTTGCAACTAAAACGCTAGAAAACAACACACGTGTTCCCAAAGTGCACAAAGTTCCGCTTTGCGAGGCTTTGGTCACAAAAACAGTAATTTTTCCGGTTATTCTAAAACTCGCCTTCTTATTTCTAAATTATACTTTAAATCAAAACATATCATGACATTACAAAATAATTGTACCAAATAACCATTGAACATTGAGAGTAAATCACTATTTTTTTTTTAAATTACAAAGCGATATACTTGTTAAATAGAACACCAATTAAAGTTATAATAACCATTTTGATTCCTGTTTCTAACTTTTTTTATGTCAATTCCAACCGTTTCTTTGCTGGTGAATGACTGACCTGAAAATGTCGGTTATATTGTTTTAAATATGACAAAACAGTAATTGGTATGTCTTTTATTGAACTTTTGATTCCGCTGATGAGTCCATGTCCATCATACATAACCAACAAGGGAACTCGCTTGTGTAGCCAAAAATAAAGCAGCTTCATGCTTGTTCCTCCAACAATCATGCAACTACTGTACTCGCTTGTACGACTACAACACAATATTGCAATTTCTTTCAATTTCCTATGGGAGCTAACAGTACTAATATCCTGTGAGAAGTAAAGTAAAAAAACTCCTTGTTATGACAAATGTACAACATTCTGCTTCCCTGTTCTTGTCCGTTACTTCCTCCATATAGTAACAGTAACTCAGCTTGCAAATGCAGGTTTTATCTTGTTTATAATGCTGACTTCCCATTACCATTTGAGTGGAGAGTTTGGTGGACAAGCTTCTCCGGTAATTCCTTGGAAGCCTGCAATGGAATCCAAAGAAAGTGAGAATTCTAGATGCAACAATTCCCATAAATGAAGCTAAGAGATTCACATTTCCAGAAAGACAACCTGAAAGTGTCTCATGTGCAATATTGGTTCACAACCCACGTCAGCAATTGAGTTTCCATTGGCCGTCTTCAATTTAAATCTTGCAGCTTCGTAGGCCTCAATTGTGTTTTTCTTGTGAGGAAGGTGGTCAGTTACTTTTAGGAGAGAATTAAGAGAATTCATCTGGAAGATCGAGCCAAAAAAAAGCATCTTAGAAAGTCTATTTATGGCAAATATTTGACAACAAAAAACTTGTTTCAAGAATGGATCTTTGGCCATGTTGCTTACTAGGAATAACAGCTTTATAAGGGTCATAAAGCAATAGATACCTATCTGCATGAGGGGTTTCCCTGATATGTAGGAGAATTTAGCAGTAGATACTTACGAATACGTTGGTCCAGGAAATTCCATATACAATCTCCAACAAAAAGTTACAGCAAATGCACCTAATTGAAACACACAACAGAATGGGCTTTGATGTAAATTGCAGTGAATAGTGATAGAGAAGTACCAACCTTCATGTATGGGCAGGATGCGCAGTCGCCATGAATAGAACATCCCTCCCCACTAGCGACTCCGGGTATAACAGGCAATACGCAATTGTCTACATGAGCAGATTTCAGACCCATGGATGAATTAAATGATGGCTTTGTTATAGAGTCTGAAGAGACAGGAAAGACAATTTCAACAGTAACTTTGGCTCCATCAGCAGATTTTGGAGAACTTAATAAACTCTGTACTGCTGCAACTATTGATGTGACCATTCCTGATTCGGTTCCTAAAACAAACTGAAGCCGGTCATTGGCATTTCTGTCCACTGCCTCTTGAACTCTCTTCTTTATGAAATCTAATATGTTTTGGGTGGAACCAACTACCCCCATTCCTCTTCTCTTGGCTTCCATGGCCAAGGAAAACATTTCCCCAGGGACCTCCAGATGTGCAGTTAAGAAAGCATCACAATACATTTCATTTATCTTCTCAACAACTTCATGTCCAAAGAGATGATGAACAATGCATATCCCATCCTGTTGAAAATTTTTATACTATCAGAAAATTCATAAAGCAATGCAGTAACAAGAGATTAACTGTAAAGACAATAGTAAGTTAAAGGAAGAAATTAGCAGCAAGAAGCGTTCATGGCTGATTTACTTTTTCATGAATGCTTCCTTTTGTGTTTCAACATTGAGAAAACCACATCCATTTCTCATTATCAGTATTCATTATAGTTAATGAATCAATAAGAAATAAAAATGGAGCCGAAGGACTAGAACATTGACTATTCTAATATCAATGAGAATTTGCCCGTGATCAACACTGGCTTACACGCTCAGCAACTCGTCCAAGTGCTGTAAGCTAAAGAATCTTAAAGAAATTATTGGATCCAACAGTGACGTTGTAAGACAAAAAAATGTCCAACTTCTCCATTAAACAGCCTAAGTGGTCAAATGCAACGTGTAAACATCATTGAACATACTAGATCACAAGTTTGTACATAAATTATGATCAAGTATGCATAAGACACTGGGAATATTATGAAACACACGACCTTGAAGTTTATTGATTGAGACTAAAAAAGGATGATCACCTGATAGTAATGCAAGCGAGGCAACAAAGATTTAATGGAATCTCTATTATGTGCTGGATGCACCTCAGCAATTTCTTCATCGGTCATGATTGTCATTTGCTGAAACAACTGTACAATATTCGCCCCCATGTATGAATCAGGACCATACCATATATTCAAGTCTGGAATTTGAGAAAAGGCCTGTTGAGAAAGGGAATGGAGAAAGAAGAAAAGTGAATTATGTGACAACCAATGGGAGATTAATTACAAACTTCAATATATTAAAACTATATGTTTGTAGATTATAAACCTGCAGGATAGTTTGAACAACATTAGAAGAAGTACAGGTGATTGTAGGAACGAGCTCATGAGCATAAGCTTTTGTCTCAAGAGAAGTATTGATGTATACAACATGCAAAGAAGGATGGACTGCGGAAGCTGCCTTAAGATAATTCATATAACCAGGACTAGATGCAGCATCTGCCAAAGAGCAACCAATTCGATCATTTGACATTCTATAAACACTAACCTGCATTTGAGAGACAGAACCATGAGTTGCATCCCTAGTATTTAGCACAAACACAATGCATCACACCTTAGCTAATCTGTTAGAAGGTAGCGACAAAGTTGAGCAAAAGGAAAAGAAAAAAGAAAATTCTTCCTTTCGTGAACTAATTCAGAGAAATGAAAGTATGATCTAGGTAGCCATGCAGCTTGCTCTCGCATTGGGATTGTTTTCAAATTTCTGATTCTGCTTAGGTAAATCGTTCACCGACTACAAAAATTAATATCTAACCTGACTAAAAGTCCTACTGCCCTACCATAAGTAGAAAGATACAAACCTCTTGAAAGCCAGCCTGATCAAGAATTGCCCGAACATTTTCTGACATAAAATCTACACCTAAAACAGTTATGAATTTGCATCCAGCTTTTGCCATTTTAACCGCACTATCCGCCATGACCAAAGAATCAGATATGTGGATGTGAGGCCACTGCTTCTGTGCAGCAGTTAATACACCCTGAACTTCAGGATCCATATAAAAGTGAGCAACTACTCCTATTTTCTTCTCCTTCAACTCACTGACAAGTTCTTGAACTTTGGCGTCATCTGGGAACAAGTACCTTGCCTGCAAATAAACTCAATCCAAACTTAGTAATTTCCAAAAAAATAAATAACACTCACAGAAACAAAAATAAAACAGAATCTAACTAAATACCCGACATACAAAGACAACAGAGAAAGAGTTAAACAGAACAAACCATCGAACCTGAGCTTCAGCGTAGCTACCCTGTGAGGTAATTCCTTCAGAGCTAATAACCAACGACGGAAACGGATCCAACGGCATTTTTCCCTCTCTCTCAGCTATAAGTTTTTTGGTTCTCTTATGCATACTCACTAACACATTATGCCACGTGTTTACTCTCGACCGCTCGCCGCCGGTAAGTCCCACGTTAAACGTTGCCAAATCCTCCGTCTTGACACTCACCACCTCCTCCGGCGTCGCCCCGTCGAGAACCCAAATCAAGCAAGAGCAGAACCCGCGTGTGACCTCCGAATCGCTATCAGCCCAAAATCTCATCTTTCCATGTTGGTCTAAGCTAGCTTCCAGCCAAACCTGGGCGGTGCAACCCATGACACGGTTGGAGTCGACCCGAGAGGAGTCCGGGAATGCAGGGAGAAGATTTGCGTATTGAAGGAGTCGTTTCACGCGGTCGATTGGCTGAGAAATGGACTGAAACTCGATGATCAGCTGGTTAAGTTTGCTTGGCACGAACTCGGTGGCGGGTGATGGAGAGAAGGTGACGGCAGAGCAAGAAAAGGGAGAGAGATTTGAGGAATTAGAAGAAATAGGTTTTGAATCAGGCGGAGGAAAGTGGATGCTTTTGACGGATTTGAACGAGAAACACTGAGTCTTTTTACTGGGAAAAAGCCTAGGTCTAGGGTCATTGGTATTGGGATTTGAAGAGGAAGCGAAACGTGACGTACATGGAGAAGGAGAAGGTTTAAGAGACATAGTTGCGGAGGACTCCATTGAAGAAGAGTAAGAGGGATGGTGAGGGGTTAGCAAACAGCCTTAAAGTGCGTGTTTTGTGTGTGTTGTGAGAAGGAAACTGGCGTGAATGGATATGGATTATGGGAAGCGGGGGGAAGGAGAGCCTTTTATTAACGGGATGGCACATAACAGAGACAACCAACAATAGAGATTGGAAAAGTAAACGCGCGACGAAAGAGCCAAGCGCATTACCAAGCCCACCATGAACCAATAATATGTACGTACGTGAGGATTAAATAACTAAATATAAATTTTAACAAAATGAAGAGCCAGATTTTCACGTTGGCATATAATTTTTTATTTTTTGAAATTATTATTTACTTTATTCGTTTATTTATAACTATAAAATAATATTATATTAAAATTTAAAATTTAAATATTACTTTATTTTAGAAAAAATTTAATAAAATATGATAGAAGAAGTTATGTAATAACTGATAATTTTCAAACTATAAATATTGAAATAAAAAATTATGATATATTTTACTCTAAATTTTAATATTACAACTTAAAAAAAGATGAGTTTCTCAAAATTTTCAATCCATGATCGTAATGTAAGTTTAGGGACTTAAAATTCAAATTACCATTCAAGCGTATCATAGAAAATAGATTGTCATTGGGTTACAAATGAAGAATATAATTTAGTGGTCCAACGACTACACTATTATCTCCTGCTATTCAAATTTTGGGGGAATATATGTTTTGTGTGTTGCACAATTAAAGAGGTCCTTTCATAATGTAAGCTAGCAAGGTTGGTAAAGTTTGTCCTGTTTAGATTAGAGAAAAACGCAAAGATACTTTATCATGCGAAGACCTTGAAAAGTCCACATGAACCACTGATTGCGATATGTAGACAAAGATGAACACAATCAAATGGAATGAACTGCCTCATGAACTATCCCATCCAGTGGGTCCACAAGACTTATCTGGAAAAGGACAACGAGTGTTGACGGAGAAAAGGGTGCAAAGAGAAAACTGAGATGTTACGTGATGATTGCCCACTGAGGATGCCAAGAAGCCATTTAGCAGGAGCGGCCATTTGATAGGAAGAGACTTTTGACCACATGCATGCTTTTCCAACTTGTTGTGGGGCCTTGGAAATGGACGTGAATCCAGGGCTCTCTCATCAAACACTCGCTCGTAATGAAACTAGCAATTTTGAGCCACAAACCTTAATCTGCAAAGGGAATCCATGATCTTGCCCCTGATAAGCACGCCTCTTTTGCTTTTTGGGGCTGAGGATTCCCCTGCTTATGGACAACTAGAGTCCCTTGGATTGTTGTTGACAGAAGCAAAAAAGCATACTGCAACTGTGTTTCATTTAGGTTTAGATCAATCACAAAAGTTCGGTTCTGGTAAGAAACGTAGAAGAAAATCTTAAGAATATTCTAAAACCAACGTAAATCTCATGTTTGCACCTATTGATCAGAAACTTTAACCTCAAAAGAAGTTATTGATACTGTATAATTTTCAATCAAGGTTACATTTCTGTAAACAATGCAACTACAGAATTTTCTTGTTAAGAAGAATCAAAAGTTAAACACAAAGGAGTTTTGTATCGGAACTTTTGAACTTCTTAGATTGTTGTCCACAACTCTGCCTCTGTTTTTTTCTTAGCATTTTTCTATTGTACATTGTGTTGTCTTTGAAAGTTTCTGAAGGGTTACAGTAGTTTTACAAAATTTAGCACAATCAAAAATTAGAAAAATTAAACTCATAAATATAAGTCAATACTTGAGATTTAGTAACGTAGTTCGACATACCTTGTGTATGTCTGTGGAGCTCTTACTCAGCTTAATTACTTTCACCTGTGATACAACAATAGTTTTACACAGAGCCAACTCACTCAACTCTTGATACTATCCCTTATCCTCACTATCCTTGAAAGTAAATCACACCTAATAGTACGACTGTCTCGTACTAAGTTTAACAGAGAATTTTCTTAACAATATTTGATAATAAAAGATGACAATAAAATAACTCAAGTGATTGAAATAACAACGAACATAAACAAAGACACTTCAGAAAGAAAACAACTTCCCTAATAATGTAGTTTCCTCAACGAAAGAATAAGAAGTTGTCCACTGAAAAATCTATTGTGAAGCTTCAATATCATCACCGAAAAATCCCATGCAAGGCAGAAAAAAATCACCAACAAAACAAACGTTTTATCACTGAAACGTTGCAGACGATGGAGCTTCAACCACACGAAAACTTATGGAGTTTTTCCCAAAAAAACACAATGCAAAAATCACAGAATCAACCCAGAAACACAGCCTCAAAATCATGTGAACACTACCAAAGAACAATTGCCAAAATTGCCCTCAATTGTCATTGAAGACTAGAAGAATACCAAGCTGTAATGAGTCACGTAATCATCCAAAACATGGCACATCATCATAGATCACCCAACCGAACCATGTAAAAGCCAAGAGAAAAAATCACAGCTGCACGGATTCCGGTCAATCACCGATAGCACAGTACACAAAAAAAATCACGTAAGAGTGACAAAAATGTAGCAGCAAGATCGATTCATAATTAACTTAAAATCAACTGCTAAGGTTATCAAAGATGGCTCTAAAATCCCAGCTACTGAGACTCCAAATCAACCACAAAAACAACCCACACTTCATTTGAAAAAAGCAGTCAAAGCATAGCAACAACACAGTACAGAAGAGACCCACGACAGAAGACTCCTTCAACACTATGGTCACGTAACTCACACATAAGTCTTCACAAGATTGAGTTTTATCTTCATACAAATTCTTGTTAAAGATTACCCAAGATAGTAACAAGATTTCAACATCCAACTCAAACAAAAATTATACATTATCTTAAGAATCCAATTAGCAAATAATACCAAAATTAATAATAAGATATCTAACATGTATCTTAACAATCTCCCCCTTTTTGGCATTATTTGTCACATATTTGAGACTCCTCCTAAAGGAAATAATTGAACATATAACATCGAATTTACAAACCACAAGAAAACTCTCCCTTAATCGAACATGACGTTTCAAATAACTCCAAATATGCACTTGGCAGATATCCAAATAAACAATAATCTGAAGTTAACAAAAACAGTTAAGTTCTCCAAGTAAACATAACAATTACAGCCAATACATCATCCATTCTCTTCCTTGGGACAAAAAGATGTAAAAACAAGACTAATAGTCACATAGATACCTTGAAATCTTCTCCTAAATTGAACAGTCACAAAAAATAATCTAATATCTCTCCCTTAGGACAAAACAATGTCAAAACAAAGAATAACTTCAATTCGATCAATCTTAGTGAATAAACAAGCATAAAAATCAGTAATAAGTGTAGCGGAAGAATCATACACATGCCAAGATGATAATTTACCACCAGAAAAACACTAGCTAACATATGATTACTCACATCAAAGTCATCTGCATACAATTGATTAAATTCATAAACCCCAAAAATGCATTCAAAGAATCAGAATCAATTTAATTAATTTCCTCCTCACATAAACCATATGAACACAAATTGTCCAAATTCATACAGCCCATGATATAGAGAAATCAAGATAAAAACTTGAATCATAGAATGCTCGAATCTTCCTACAGTTCTTTAACCAAGCATACATTTTTTCTCTAAATATCTCTGTAAATCAACATTCAAAATAAAAATTTTCAAATTATCAAGGAGAACCTCATTCTGACATCAAATTTACTATTCAACAAGTAAAGAAAATCCAAACACACACCAATCAACTAAACCTTAAAATACCTATAAATAAAAACTCAGAAGGCCTAGACGATAACTCCTTCAAACTCCTTTTTTTTTTTTGTTTTAGTAAACAACATCAATATACTTTAAAATTTTAAAGAACACAGTCCATGTGCCTCTCGAAGAAACTTAAACTTGGCCTTATTCCTCGCCACATTAACTTTTTCATCAGATGTCTAGTTTATTTCTCCCTTATAAGCAATCAATTGGTCTTCTATTTAAGCAGTTTCTTTACCAGCAACAACTAATTGTGAATCTGGATAATTTTTTTGTTTTTCCTTTACTATGCCTTTGTGCTTGTAATTGGCCCTTTCTAACCCAAGTATGTTTTGGTAATATGGGCTACTTGTAACAGCCCAGACCATCCGCTTGTAGATATTGTCCGCTTTGAGCCTCAGCCTCTCGGGCCTCGCGCTCTCACGGTTTTGTTTTTCCGCAGGACTTCCCAGGAGGTCACCCATCCTGGTACTGCTCTTGCCCTAGCACATTTAACTTCGGAGTTCTGATGGGATCCGGTGCGTTGGGGCATGGAAAACGCGTCTACAAGGGAGAGGTTTCCACATCCTTATAAGGCATGCTTCGTTATCCTCTCCAGTCGATATGGGATACCCCTAAGTATCCACCCCCCTTAGGTGGCCCAGTGTCCACGCTAGCATACCACTTGAGTACTGGATCTGATACCAAATGTAACTGTTGGACCCCATTTCTGGAGCCCAACGTTCGGAGTCATCATAAGACGTGAGCGCGCGTATTACCTTGAGGGTTATCTCTATGAACCCGTATTAGCCATATCCCACAAGAGTGGTGTGTTCACACCAGTCAATCACCAAAATCATAATTGATTTCTTTAACATAATTGTAGCTCCAATTCCCTAGTTTAATTTGAAACAAGAACTAACTCAAATGGAATTCTATAGAAGAAGTTATGCTTAAAAAGCCAAAGTAGGTTCATACCCCAATCGTGCTCTCTAACTCGACCCCTCGCTATCTTTCCATCAATCTTTTTCATATCAGAGCCAAAAGCTGCCAATTTCTCTTTTTGTTTTGTGTAGGGATAGAAGAATGTGTTAGGAAACCATTGCTTTAAGAATCATTTCATTTGGTGGTTGGACGATAAAGTTATGGCCAAAAGATTTAAACAATGTTTATATCCTCAATCATACTGTACCTATCCTGGGAGAATTGGTATAACTTTCTCTAGAAATCTTTGAATGAGGCCATTCTTAGACTATTTCAAAGAAGACTTCTATATCTACAACGTCACAAAGACCACAATGCGAGATTATGCTTCAAAAAGGGGCCAAAATTATAATTTACTGTAGCTATCCCAAGAAGGTCCGTTTAACGGACATAATGTCCCTTCAAACGGACATACACGGGCTTGGGAGACATTTTTTACCCTAGAAGGTCTGTTTAATGGACATAATGTCCGTTAAGCGGACATTGGCAATGCTGGGGGTCCTCACAGACCCGAGAAGGTCCATTTAATGGACCTAAAGTCCGTCTAATGGACATGGGCATTACCCAAACCCCTCCAAAGCCTATCCAAAGCTTCCTACATCCATTCTAACATCACATTCACTCATAACCTTCCCATTTTCATTCTTCTAAAGCAATAACACTCCTTAAACATTCAATTACCAACTTGGGTGCATTAAACTCCCAAAACTCAACTCAAATGACTCATCACATACATAAACTCTCATCATTCACCATAGCTGTCATGTACAAACCTCCTATACAAT
>JANZXP010000033.1:24275-37121 GCA_027576715.1 Erythroxylum flavicans
TGTCTCTTCAATCAGCTGCCACCTTCTTTCATGCCACCAGCTGCTTCTTGTATGAGTGCCACCAGCTGCTTCAACTTCGTGAGTGGAGTGCCACCACCAGCTTGTTTTTGCGTCTCCCAATGTTGTAGCTAGGTGTCTTCTTTCTTTTCCAACTAGCTGCCATGTTATTTTTTTCTCCACCCAACCAGTTGCTTCTTTTGTTTCAACGTGTGTGAGTTTAGTCTTCTCTTGGTGTAACGTTCTTCTTTTCAATTCACCAGCTCAACGTGTCTTCTTTTGATCTATGCCCAACGTTATGTGTGTGGAGAGTCTCTAACTGCTTCAAGAAATTTGTATAAGCCACCAGTTGCCAACGTTGTCTTTACCTCCACTAGCTCACGCTTTCTTTCTATCTTTCATGCCACTCAGTTACTCTCCTTTTGTGTTATTTATTGATTTGACTATTTAATGGGGGCTTTTTGGTCCACCCCAACTGTTTACGCACACCTCCAACACAGTCTTCTTTGTTTTTCCATTCTCCATGTTCTCTCCACTGCAAGCTTCGCTTCTTTTCCCTGCCAGCTATATTCTTTTATTTAATGTCCACTTTTCATGCACCTTCCGCTCATGCTATCTAGCCACCAACTTTTCTCTTCTGCAGCCTTCTTGTCCCTTTTCTCATGCAGCTGTAACTCTTTTCTTCTGTACTGATGTATTGATTGTCTTTCAGCTCACTCATTCACGCCTATAATCACGTTTTTGCTCTTCACTATCTGCGCCGCCACCAGCTATATTATTTTGTTTTCTCTCCATTCAATGTCCACACGCCCCCCATTCACGCCTAACCCCCCATTCAAGTCTCTTGTCGCAACCATCTTCTTTTGTCTCCATTCAGCTGCTGTACAATTATTTTTAATTAAGTCTCACATGTTTTCAGCTCACATTTTCCTCTTCTTTCAACATCACATCATACATCACTTTGTTTTTCCAGCCCCTCTTCATGTCACACACTACACTCATATTACTTCAGCCCAACTTTTAATACAGCCCACATTTAAATGAATGTCTATATCTTACATGTGCGTGAGAGTGTCTCATATCTAGTGTGTACTTAAAATTAAAATAGATAACTCTTAATTAGTGCAATTCAAACATTAAATGGACAAGAGTTTAGCAAATTATGTATCTAAAATTAATACAAAATGTCCATTAACACACTACTCAACCCTTCTCACTATCCCTCATCCTCACAACCCGTAAAAGTAATTCACACCTAATAGTATGACCGCCTTGTACTAATCTCAACAAAGGATTTTCACAACACTGTTTAATAATAAGGATGATAATTGAACAACTTAAGTGTTTGAAATAACAATGAATATAAACAAAGACGCATGAGAAAGAAAAAAATTCCCTAACAATATAGCTTCGTCAACAAAATAATAGGAAGATATCCACTGAAAAATTTGCTGTGAAGCTTCAATATCATCATTGGAAAATCCCACACACAACAGTAGAAAAATCATCAATAAAACAAATGCTTCATCACCAAAATGTTGCAGATGATGTAGCTTCAACCATAAAAATGCTTCTGGAGTTTTTCCATAAAAACACTCTACAAAAATCACAGAATCAACCCAACAACACAGCCCTAAAATTACGTAAACACTACCAAAGAACAGCTACCAAAATTGCCCTCAATTGTCATTGAAGACTAGAAGAATACCAAGCTGCAACGAGTCACCTAATCATCCAAAACATAACACATCATCATAGATCACCCAACCGAAAAATGTAAAAACCAAGAGAAAAAATCACAGCTGCAAGGATTCCACTCAATCACCGATAGCACAACCTATAAAAAAACAAACAAAAGCCATAAAAATGCAGCAACAAGATTGATTCATAATTAACATAAAATCATCTACGAAGGTTATTAAAGATGGCTCTGAAGTCCCTGCCATTGAGACTCTTAATTAACCACAAAAATAACCCACACTTCACATGAAACATAGTAGTCAAAGCACAGCAACAGCACAATGTAGAAGAGACCTACGGCAGAAGACTCCTTCAACACTATGGTCACGTAACTCAGACATAAGTCTTCACAAGATTGAGTTTTATCTTCATACATATTCTTATTAAAGATTATCCAAGATAACATCAAGATTTCAGCATCCAACTTAAACAAGAATTATATATTATCTTGAGAATCCAATTAGCAAATAATGTCAAATTTAATAATAAGATACCTAACATGTATCTTAACAATCTTGCACTTTTTGGTATTATTTGTTACATAGTTGAAACTCCCCCTAAAGGAGATAATTGGACATATAACATCAAATTCAAAAACCACAAGGAAACTCCCCCTTAATCAAATATAAGGTTCTAAATAACTTCCAAATACGCACTTAGCAAAGATCTGAATAAACAATAATCCAAAAGTTAATGAAAATAGCCAAATTCTCTAAGTAAACATAACAGTCATAACCAGTACATCATTCATTCTCCCCCTTAGGATAAAAAGATGCCAAAAAGATAGTTATAAAGATACCTTGAAATCTCCCCCTGAATTGAATAGTCACCAAAAACTTATACCTTGAAATCTTCCTCTGAATTGAACAATCACAAAAACAATCTGATATCTTCCCCTTAGGACAATGCGATCAATCTCAATGAATAAAGAGGCATATAAATTAGCAGTAGGTGTGACGAAAGAACCATAAGCATGCAAAGATGACAATTTACAACAAATCAAAACATTATCCAAAGTATCATTACTCACATCAAAGTCATCCGCATATGACTAATTAAATTTAGAAACCCCAAAAATGCATTCAATGTATCATAATCAAACTTAATCAATCTCCTCCTCACATAAACCTTATGAACACAAATTGCCCAAATTCATACAACCCATGTTATAAAGAAATCAAGATAAAACTTGAAAAACTTGAATCATAGAAAACTCAAATCTTCCTATAGTTCTTTAACCAAGCATCAACTTTTTCTCGACATAACTTCGTAAAGCAAAATTCAGAAGCAAAACTTTAAAATCATCAAGGACAACCTCAGTTTCACATCAAATTTATTATTCAACAAGTAAAGAAATATCTAGACACACACCAATAAACTAAACCTTAAAATACTCACAAATAAAAACTCATAACTCCTTCGAACCCCTTTTTTGTTTTTTGTTTTTTATTTTTTAATAAACAACATCAATATACTTCAGAAATTTAAAGAACACAGCCCTCGTTCCCCTAAAAGAAATTCAAACCTGGCCTTATTCCTCGCCACGTTAACTTTGTCATTAGATGTCTAGTTGATTCCTCCCTCATAAGCAACCAATTGGTCTTCTGTTTGAACAGTTTCTTTACCAACAACAACTAACTGTGAATCTAGACGATTTCTTATTTTTCCTTCACTATGTCTTTATGCTTGTAAGTGACCCTTTCTAACCCAAGAATGTTTTAGTAACATAGGCTGCTGCTGGAAATTTAATGGAGAATGTTTAGATTTTCACTTTTGACCCTGTTGAAATATCATTTTTAGCAGCTTGTAACAATTCAGTCTTATGTGCTTGATTACCCCAAAAAAGTGACATATAGGTATAAACTTTCGATTCTTCCCTGAGTTTTCTCCTTTGACAAATCTAGCATCATCATTTTTCCCATCATTCAACTTGGAACATTCAACCTTGTAACCAATACCTTGAAGGTCTCCTTTAGTCTTTCCAATTTCTAACAATTTTTCTAGCATTTCGGTACCTCCATTTAATATTCTTATTACCTTCTCTGTACTCACCAGCTTCGACTTCATTTCATCAAGCTCATCTATGGTACATAACAACTTCTTCGCTAAATCTTGAATGATGCTCCTCGTAGAAGAGTTTTCCTTTATTAGCTTTTCATTTTTCTTACATGTTTGCATCTACTTTGCATACATGAACTCATAGGCTTTGTAAATATCCTCACTTTTGTCCTCTGAATCACTGTCATAACTGTCATAACTGTCATAATCTGAAATTAAACTTTGAGCTAATCCATTTGCCTTTTTCTCAAAATCTTGGGTGGTTTTATCCATGGTTTCATCATCAGTTTCTTCCTTCTTGGTTACTATTAAGCATGCAACTGGACTTTTGCTATGTAAAGCAACCAACACAGCATTACTCACAAATTCCTTTTCACTGCGATTTTTGTTTTCGGATTCATTCTTACTCTAAGTGTTCGTATAATACTTTCCTTTTCTCTTCTTTAAAGTGTTAGCACATTCCGCTTACATATGTCCAAAGCCTTGACATTTATGACATTGAATTTTCTTCACTTTTCTTTCATTTTTTTCAGTTTTAGCTTGTTGTTTGAAGTTATTATTTGATGAGCTCCCACCGTTTTGCCTAAAATCAGATTTATCCTTCTTCACTTTCTTTAACCACTTGTTAAAATTTCTTGTTAATAACTTTATATCCTCGTTCTCGTCAAATTCATTTCCTACATCATTTGCAATTTTACCAATTTTAGCTTGCAATGCCAATCCTTAGTTCCTCTCTTATTTGCTCCTTAACAAATTCATCTCAAAATTGGTAAGAATCCAATTACCTTTTCCAACAGTGATATCATAGGCTTCTTCGATGAATGCAATTTTCAAAATAAAACACGGAGGAAGTGATCTCAAATTTTTCTTAACAAGTTTCAGATTTGAATACTTCTTCCCAAGTTGATGTGTTTAGTTTGTTATGTCATGCAGTCTCTCATGAAAGTCTCCAATAGTTTCACTTTCTTCAATCCTCAACTCTTCAAATCTCATAGCCAACATATGAAGTTTCAAAGCTATCACATATTTCGATCCCTCGTGTATAGTTTACAAAGTATACCATGCTTCTTTCGTCGATTCACAGGCTGATATCATAGCAAAGTCACCTTCATCAACTGCATTGAAAATGGCATGCAGAGCTTGAGAATTTTCAAGTGCTCTCTCTTCTTTAGCTCTTGTCCACTCCATTCAGATGCATCTTTAAGCACTGCTTCTCCCTTTTCATCAGTCATCATTAGATGTATCTAGCCATTCAAAACTAAGTTCCATGCTTTTGTTCCTTGTGCCTGAATGAATACTCTGATATGTGATTTTCACGTAGGATAATTTGAACCATCTAGTAGCAATGATCTGATAATTGATGCCCTTTCTTTTATAGCCATAATTGCGAAAAACAAATCTACACCAACTTAATGTACCAAGTTCTAATTTGGTGACCCGCTCTAATACTAATTGAAAGGTTTTCAATGGGGTTTAGTAGTTTAGTGAAATCTTCGATTTGACTGCAATCATTTCTAACACCAATCAAAAACCAGAAAAATAAACGCATAAGTATAAATCAAAAATAAAATTTGGTAATGTAGTTTGATACACCTTGCCTACGTCTGTAGGGCCCTTACCTAACTTAATAGTTTCACTAATGACAATAGTTTTTATGCAAGGCTTTACTAAGTTGACATCACTCAACCCTTGGCACTATCCCTCCTCTTCATAACTTATGAAAGTAATTCACAGCAAATAGTACGAATGCCTCGTACTAACCTCAATAGAGGATTTTTTTTAACACTGTTTAATAATAAGGATGATAATTGAATTGAGAAAGAAAACAACTTCCCTAACAATGCAGCTTCATCAACGAAAGAATAGGAAGTTATTTACTAAAAAATCTATTGTGAAGCTTTAATATTGTCAGTGGAAAATCCCACATATAACAGCAAAAAAATCACTAACAAAATAAACATTTCACCACCGAAATGTTGTAGACGATGGAGCTTCAACCACAAGAAAAATTCTGGAGTTTTTCCACCAAAAAATGCTACAAAAATCACCCAATCAACCTAAAAATATAGCTTGCAAATTGCATGAACACTACCAAAGAACAGCTACAAAAATTGCCCTCAATTGTCACTGAAGACTAGAAAAATACCAAGTCGCAATGAGTCCCATAATCATCCAAAACAAAGCACACCATCAAAGATCACCCAACCGAACCATGTAAAAACCAAGAGAAAAAATTACAGCCGCAAGGATTCCTCTTAATCACTGATAGCACAGCCCACAAAAAAATCACACAAGAGCCACATAAATGTAGCAATAAGATCAATTCATAATTAACGTAAAATCAACTGCTAAGGTTATCAAAGATGGCTCTAAAATCCTAACCACTGAGACTCCAAATCAACCACAAAGACAACCCACACTTCACATGAAACACAGTAGCCAAAGCACAGCAATAGCGCATTGTAGAAGATACCCATGGCAGAAGACTCCTTCAACACTATGGTCACGTAACTCACACACAAATCTTCACAAGATTGAATTTTATCCTCATACAAATTATTGTTAAAGATTATCCAAGATAGCATCAAGATTTCAACATCCAACTCACACAAGAATTATACATTATCTTGAGAATTCAATAAGTAAATAATGTCAAGATTAATAATAAGATACCTAACATCTATCTTAACAGATGTTGTCCTTATCAATTGTAACATCCCGTTTTCATACAAAAGGTTAGAACCCTAGATTTCTGTAAATAAGAAATAACAATGAGAGATTAGAAAGTGTATTTCATGCTCATGCATAATATAGCATACCCACATATTTGAATATTAATTGTTCAACACATTAAAATGATTATACATGTATTCATTGACATTTTCTGGGTAAAATTGATTTATAAATGTGACTATATTGAAAATTGTGGATTATATGTATTGAAAATCAATTTGTTGATAATAATTGTTAATTTAGAATTTTAGGTGAAATTTAGGAAATTTATGAAAATTTGGGTAATTTTAGACTAGAAAAAAATGCCAAGTGGTGAGACATTTGATAAATGGTAGTAGAAATAAGTATTAAATAAAAGTAGAAATTTTAAATAATGACATTTGGATTTAATGACATATGTCATTGAAAATTGGGAGACAATTAGAGTAGAAATTGGAGACAAATAGACTGATTATTAAAGAGGACCAAAGGAGCACCACAGAAAATGGACATGTGGCAAGTGACAAGTGTCACTTACCATACCATGTCTTAATCAACGATTTTATTTCCTCTAATTGAAAGACCACTTAATTGTTTCTCATTCTTGCTTTTCTTCTTCTCTTCGTTACCTTCTCCATCTCTTCTCTTCTTCACTTCCACAATATTCACCTAACCATCATCAACGTTGAAGCTTACTCTCACCCTTCATTTGTTAGCATCATTTTGTTATCTCCTTCATTTCTCACTAAAGAACTATTCCTCCCAACCTCCATAATGTTGTTAGTGGGATGTATGGAAAGCTAGTGTTAAGTGTGGTTTGGAGACATTGAAACTAAACAAGTAAGTATAAAGCTTTATTTTCATGATCTATTGAATGAAACATGTTTTGATGATAGTTAGAAGTTAAATGATTATGAAATGGTAAAGTGTGTATGTTGAAACGTAAATAGGAAACTTGGACATTTTCTTGTCTTATTTTTACATATATGATGATCAATATTTCATAAGTTGTTGTTGAGATGAAAAGCAGGTGTTAATGAAGTTGAAAATGTTCAGAAAGTTGATGATGAATGTATACGTGTATATGTTCTATTTTTGGGTTAATGATCAAACATAGATCATGATTTGTTAGTGAATGATATTGAGCTGAAATGGAAGTAAGAATGAAGATGAAATAATGAGGACATAAGCTAGGAATGATAGACTAAGCAAAAGAGATGTACTAGGATGAAAATGATGATGAAGTGTGTTGGAATATGTCAGATGGAGTGTTTTCACTGAACATGCATCTGTATATTGGCAATATCTTGATTTTTAAATATCCCAATGGGATTATTTTTAATTTATATTAAACTAGAGACATATGGCTACAATTTTTATGAAGGAATTGAATTTTAAGTCGGTCCCTAAGTTTCAAAATTTGGCTTGAAAATGAGTACTAAGTGTTGTCGTTATATGAGAACAATCTGTAGTATTTTGGGTATAACTCGAGGAACAATGAAACAAATTCTATGAACTTTAGTTCATTAGAAACTTAGACATATAGGAACATTTGTTTCGAAGAACAAATTGCCCAGAAACCTCAATTTCTATGTGAAAATGGCCATGAAAAACTGACCTAAAAATTTATCTTGAGAAAAATTGGAAATTTTGCATGGGAAATGGGAGATTATTTTCTGTCACAATCGTGGGGATGTGTTTAGGCTTACATGGGACCTAGAATGAACCTACTTGATTATGGATTAAGTGGTTAAATGTGTAAGATGTGAAGGAGATAATTAAGATCGTAACTTAAGAATGGATTGTTAGATATCAAGTATTCAAATATGGATATTTATGGATATTATAGGAATGAAAGTAAACCTATAATGGCTAAAGTGATTCAATTAAGATGTATGATGAGTATTAAGTAAAGATGAATAATAAATTGGATGTTTTGTGTTCTTATTATGCTAGAATGACCTTAGTAGATGATTGACTGATGAACTAAGAATAATCTTGTACGAATGAGGTGATAACCTAAGTTCAAATTATAACCTAAGTTTAAATTTGACATATATAAGTTATAAAGTGAGGGCCACAATCGTGGCCTGGCTAGAATATGGCTCTGTCACGATCATGGCAAAACCACCACAATCATGGCCAGCTCTAGAAGTTTCTGTCACGATCGTGGCAGGGACACCATGATCGTGGGCAGACCTATAGAGAAAAAGGATTGTCTTTTGAGTGTTGTTTGAACCTAATAATGATAGGATATTTCTTTATGGTGTAGTTATGCTTCAAATGACCCTACTTGGTGATGAATTAGGTGATTAAAGTGAGTAAATTGTTTTAGGTATTATAGAATGATTGATAGATGTTGTTAAATGATTATGAGAGGTGAATTAAGGAAATGTACCTAACATTGTCATTGAGCATGCATTGTACATAACATATATACATATATGCCCAAAATGAGTACTTATATGATTGTGGAAAGTTGTAATGTTTGTAAATGTGTGTTGCCTGATATAGAAGAGCAAATAAAGCGATTGTATCCAGACATTGCTAGGACATCAAGGCAATAAGCTATCTAAAGTACACTGTGAGTTGACCTAGATCATCTCCTCTTAATTAATTATTTTGTTTAAGCATTTGTATTGAATTATAATGTGATGTGAATGTATTGATTCCGGACATTGAATGTCCGAGGTGTTTGATACGTGAATAATATATTGGAATTGCTTATTGTATGTGAATTTGACTGAATAATTGATACTTAACATTATTGTTGAATGCTGGACATCAATTCGATGAAAAATGTGAATGTAAATGTGAGATTCTCAACATTATTTTTAAATGTCGAACCCAAGTCTGATGATAAATATAAATGTGAATGTGAATGTGAAATCAAATGATTGATTGAATTTATGTGAATATGATGCATTTCATTACATGAATGCATGAAAAGATAAAGACTGTTGTGGTAGGAGTAGCCACCGAAAAAGAGCTTAAAGCTCAGAATGTGGTAAAAGCCTCTGGCTAACTATGTATAATGAGCCCTATATCTCCAACAGATAAGGGACAATTATTAATGAGCTCGGTATCCACAATAGATATGGGACAATTACATGCACTCGGTCACAATAATAACAATTGAAAGTGAGTCTCAAAAGCATTGCATATATAATTGATATTTATGTTTTAAATGATCGAAATGAACTATTTGACTGCTCTGAATGTGAACTATGAAATGATGTGTATTATATGTTGACATGAAATGTATGTGAATTTGAAGCATGAACTATATGTGTTATGTGATATGAGTGAGCCATCAAGGAGGGTCCACTCACTAAGTTTGCAAAACTCACCCCAAAATTGGAACTTATTTTTCAAGCTCAGAGGAGATACCTAGTTAGATAAACTGGAATATAGCCGTTGAAATCAAATAAAAGATAGAGGTCGGGATCAGTTGACACCTGCATATGTCCACAGTCTCTTTTGTATTTTAAAATGTATTCTGCAAATATTGCATAATGTTTATGTGAATTATAAAGTGTAATGACATTATGACTGAAATCGTTTTGATAAATGAAATGATCAAATTGAGAATCGATTTGGACTCGATGTGTGTATAAATGATATGGGCAGTGATTAATTTTTGATTTGTTTAAACATATTTGATGCGTGTGATGTGAGAGAAAAATTTGTATTAAGTCTAACTGTCCGTCCTAATGCACTACCCTTGTAGAGTGTATTCTTGAATACCATCGGTATGTTCGGGGATATGCACTATGAGAGTGGGGTGCTACAAAGTTAGTATCAGAGCCCAGGCTTAGTGTCTTACATGGGCGCTTTCTGAAATATATGTCAAGGTACATGCATTTTAGACATGTCATAGTATCCAATGGTAACTAATCCCCAGTCTGAGTCATATATACACGAGTCATACGCATGAGCATTGATTAAGAAATGAACTGTTAGAATCAATGAGAAGGATGATGATCTATCAGAAAGTAAGAAAATTAAAGTTTATGGATATATAGAAATGAGATATAGTATATGGTTTGATATGCTAGATAAAGATTCACTACATTTGTATTTAGGGTTGTATTATCAAATATGGCATCAATAATGTACTGTCATGGTATATCCTTAAATGTGATATATATGTGAATACATTGTCTTAGATTGATTGAGGAAAATAGAGATATAAGTAGAAATGATAAGATTTAAAGCGTATAAGCAAAGTTAAAAGAAAACAAAATTTTCTATGACATTGAGAAGATGAACTTGGAATTTAAATGGTTAATTGACTGAGGTAATAAGAGTTATAATTCAATATAAGAATATGTTAGTGGATTTGTGATCAAAAATTCAAGATGGTTATGCTTTTATGATTTTAAATTGATTACAAATCTATATATGTAAGATGCAATAAAAGATAATTGGAAGATGAGATGAATGATAGCGACATATATAGAAGCTCTAAAGGTTAAGTTGAATTGTTATTGTGAGTACATATATGATAATGTGATCATCTTAACAAATGCTAAGTATTAAGTACCTATGCATCATATACTAGGATATGAAATAGGAAGTGATCCATGACTTATCCAATGCTTTTAAATTTTAATCCCTGTAGTTAAAATTTTAAGATTAATCAGAGTAGTGTATGAAAGCATTTATAATGATAAATTGGGGATAGATTGAGAGTGTAAATGATGTTATTATGTGTGATGGACTCAAAGAAAAAGGAAGGAAGAAGAATTAGGGCACGATCATGGCATAGTTCCTACGATCATGTCTAAGATTAATTGGTTCTGTCACGATCATGGCAGAGTCTTACGACTGTAACTAAATCCATAAGTTTCTGTCACTATCGTGGGAAGGTCCACCATAATCATGGCCAATCAGGATCGTGGGCAGGAATAAAGAGAGAAATGTTATCTAGGATCTATTAAGATTAAAGTATTATTAGCGTAAGTTATTAATTGGTGATTTGTCAGAAATAAAATCTCTGGAAAAGATGGGATGACCTTGATGATACACACCTAAGCATATGCAACAATAATCATATCTACTACTTCATCGAGTTTTGGTAAATAGAACATTATGATCTTGTAAGAAATGATAGAAAATAGTCTTATTGAGGTAATGTGGTTGAAAAGCAATGATGGAAATAGTTGATTGATAAGGATTACATGAACAGTGTAGATGATGGTAGCAAGAATGCATCTTTCGAAGAAGACTTTCACCGAATTAGGTCAAGTAAACCAAATGGTTTACTTATAAGAATAAATAAATATTGAGTGAATTAGAAGTGCATATTGGCAGTGAATATTATTAGAGTCAGATATATATGAGACTCAGTTGTGAGAAAATGAATATATTGTAGAGAGTACATATGTTGTATCTGTTGTAAAGTATCCAACTATGTTATTGGATTCTTGAATTGGAAATAATACCATTGCTATTGCTGAAAGAAATTAGGCCCACAAGGTATTCTATATTTGTATATTCCAAAGGTACAGGTTAGACTTGACATGTGTGTTCGAAAAACTGAGAGTTGTAAATAAATTGAAATGTGTGGAGAAATTCATAAGGATGGACAGACATTAGAATAAGCCTATAAGAAATCAGAGGAAATTGAATGAATGAAGAAAATCATTCAAGAAAAGAAAATCAATTGAGAAACTAAAAAAAAAGAGATAACATTACCTCAATTGAAGAATTAGTTAAGAATTTTGAGAACTAGTTATGGGCACTTCGAGTTATTTGTGATATTTGTAGAGGTTGACAAATGCCTGGTAGTGTTCATGGCATAAATGGATAAAGTGTTCCAACTTTACTTGGATCAATTAGTGACTGTGATCATAGATGATATTTTGAGTATATTCGAAAAGTAGAGAAAAATAATTTGAACACTTGAGGTTAGCCTTACTTATCATGAAGGAGAAACAATTATATGTCAAATTTAGTAAAACTGAATATTAGCTTAATCAAATAATATGTTGGGTCATATAGTATATGAATAGGGCATATCGGTAGACCCTAAAGAAAGTAGAGGTAATGATGAAGTGAGAAACTCTGAGGAATATATATGAGATTTAGAGTTTTCTTGAACTAGCTGTATGTTGGATACTACTAGAGGTTGTCAATGAGTTTTTACTGATCTTAGCCCTTTGACAAAACTTCTAAGGAAGAATATATCATTCAGATAGATTGATCAATGTAGAAGGAGTTTTGAGGAATTAAAACTGTAACATCCCCTCACCTATGAGAAGGGTAAATTGGTAATTTGGCACGGGTTAGGAGTGTTTAATATTGCATTGACATATTCATGCATTCATATATGCA
>JANZXP010000033.1:49865-72478 GCA_027576715.1 Erythroxylum flavicans
ACATAATTGCACATGATAGGAATCTCATTATCATGATCTCATCATGATTTCCTTCATGCTATGTTTTGTATCATAGATTTCATTAATTCGATTTAAGATCAACTTCAATTCATATATAAACGAACATCAAATTAATGAAAATTGTCTTTCGCTTTATTATTCAAAATAAAGTTTGTACAAAAGTGCTAAAGGTGATTGCCTTTAGAGCACTACTCTAACAAATTATAATTTAAATTTAGAACTTTATCTAATTTTATAATACTATATATAATTATAAACTACATCAATTAAATATTCAAAGTTTCAATTTATTGCAAATATATTTATTCTTTTATTATTATTAATGTACTATCAAAAATGTCTATTATATAAGGAAAATATGAAATTATTTATGCTAATACTCTTCTCAAATAAGTTTAATTTATAATAATCATTTCATTTCAATATCGTAAACTCTTAACACTAATAATTTTACTATCATAACACTAATTTTGAATAAAAATTATGTTGTAAGGATTCACTAAACCAATTTAGATATCATTATGAATGTAATTTATCCATATTTTAAATCACTCCATTGAGTGCAACACTTTCTAATACTTAGCTAATTTGTCTTCAGTATACTTACAATATTTTTACCCTTAAAAATTATATTTTTTGTTGTCAATAGAATTTTAATTATCATATTATTACTTACTGAAATTTATTTTATTTTTTGTTTTGTTCATTTAAAAATGCAAAAGGCTTTATTAACCTTATTGGAGGAAGATAATTTTATGATAAATTACATTCTAAATTCAAAATTTTGTCTAATTAATATCAACTAGAAGTATAAAAAATATCCATAACCTTATTGATATGAATTACCATATAAATGGGCTCATTTACACTACATTTACATAATTGAAATAATTAAATAAATAACTAGATGGCTCACTTTTTTAGTAAACGACGGTGACATTTCAAGATTTAGGTTTTAGAAAGAGAGGACATTGCTTTAGCTTTTGTTCTCTCTCTTACCGTCCACCGACTTTCTTCTATTCACCTTTTTCTTTGGCCTTTTTTCCTTTGTTGTGCTTTTATGTCTTAGCCTTCATTCCTTTGGGTCAAGGTTAGTTTCAAAGAAGAAGGTTATTTTTGGGTATAAAGTTCAGATTTATAGCAATAGGAACAAGTGGTGGTTGTGGAGGCTTGTGCAATTGGCTTGGGCGCTGGCTGCGTAGGTGAGGTGAGGAAGAGATGATCACGGAGTAGTGTTCGACTACAACAACATATGAGACGGTGAGGGAGAGACAGTAGTGGCTGGGAGATGTGAGACATTAGAGATAAAGAGGAGAGAGAAACAAAAAATGTGAATAAGTGAGAGTGAGAGATAGTTTAAAGACGTTGGAATGGAGGGGGAAGGAGGTAAATTTTTTGTTTGCAAAAAAGTCCTTCCATATTTTTAAGATTATGGTATTGACCGATAATTCCCAAAATCACCAGTATCGATTAATACCAAAAAGCTAGGTTTCATACCATTTTCGACTGATATGGTACGAAACTCTTAACACTATTGGAAGCAATGATAATTTTTATTTTTCAATTTTTGATCAAATGAAGCTCTAGGCCAACTTCATGTCAAACATATTTCCAATTATGCCTAGCCAAACATAAAAACTAACAGATAGATTTCCTTGTTTAAGAATATTACCGTTATATACCACTATCTACTGAAAAAATATAAATTAGAATGAGCAGCACTAAGCACTATTTGAAGCAATCTCTTTGGTCCTTATTAGAAAATTAAAAGAATTTTTGTGAAACTAATACAATTTTAAGAATTAAATTTTTTTAAAATAAATATTTGTAACCAAACTTATTATATTTTGATAACTAGAAATAATAAAATATATAACCAAACATCTTAAATTTATTATGAGAAACAACTAGAATAAATAGGTGACATAAAGTAATTTAAATTTCAAAACTTCAAACTTAATCTTTTTAAGGCTAAAGGGGCTAAGTAGCCCCTAACATTTTCACGGATGTACAAAATAGCCCCTAACATTTCATAGTGTTCAAATTGAACCCTAGTGTTTATCAAACATTTAAACTAAACCCTAACGTTTGGAAAACATTTAGATTAAACTCTGACCACTGACAACCTTAGGGCATCGTCAGTTATTTACTGACGTGGCCCAAAAATATATTATATGGATTTATTTTTATTTTTAATTCTGTGGATGTTGGACCCACTAGATGTTGACGTGGTTATGGAGGTGGGTCTTACATCCCATATAAAATGCAACATCTTTGTGTGAGGAGGAGATGCTGTGTTTCAAACAAAACTCTTCCCTCACATGCAACATTTTTTGATAGACATCCATGCACCATTTTAAACAGAAATCCTCCAATCCAGAATCTACCATCATGTCCACACAATCCCTCATCTCACACTTCTTCACTTTTCTTCCCTTTATGTTCTTCCTCAGATGATTGGAGTGTTTATATCTGGAGGTCGACATTTCATCGTGGTAGGTCCATTATTGTCTGCCTTTCATGTTTTGTGTGGTCTCCTAAATCTACTTGTTTGTGCGCTTGTTGTCTCCCTCAGCTTATACTTGTTTGTTTATGATTGTATGTTGTGGTCCCCTATACTTGTTGTGACATTGGATATAAGTCGATCAGTGGTCCCCTACGGTTGTTGTTGAAATTAGTGTACTAATTTAGGCCTCAATAAATGTTTACAATGGTGTCATCAAAACTAGGGAACCAAAAATGAAGTTAAAATAATAGTTTAATTTTTTAAGACACTTTCTATTTTTTAAGAATTCCATGATTGCACGTTGTAAAAGTTCCTATTCCTAGGAAACTAGAAAATGAATTGTAAAAGTTCCTGCTTGCAAATCACCATGTTGTGCTTATTAATGGATAAATTCCTATTCTTGCTTCTTTTGGTAATCACAATATTATGGAAAAAGTGGAGTTTTTGTCTCCTTCTTGAAACACTGAGTAGTAATTAAGTAATGATAGAAATTATTCTAAATTATTCAGACTTTTATCAAGTTTTTTCCTAATAAGATTATCACCACTTTGATTGTTGGTCCAAGATAATATATTCCTACTTTATAGAATATTAGTCATTTGAATGTCCACTAAGCATTGCCTTAGTTCAGGGAAGCTCTTACTCCCTCTACCTCATTAATAGATATGACTAAATTGAAGTCACCAGTCGTCATCTAGGGCTCATGAATATTGACTATTAATTTTTCAAGTTGCTTCCATAAAGAACTCCTTAGGACATAGCAGTTATGAGCATATATGAAAGTGATGTATAAAATCTTCAAAGTAGTTTTATCCAAAGCATAGATATGAATGAGCTGGTCAGAGGTGACAATGGTTTTAACTTCCAAAACTAACTCATCATATAAGACAATGATTCTTCCATTAGGATAAGAGTTATAACTGTAGGATTGTCATCATAATTATCCTAATTGTTAGATGGGGTTTATGCCTCTTTACTAATTGATTTCTCCTCAACACTGTGATTGAAGAAAGTAATATATTCATCATTTTCTTTATATACTACATGTCAATTATCAATGTAGTATGTATGTTATATATGGTCACTTATGAAACTATTACCAGTCCTTTAAATCCATTAGACTTTTTCTTAAGTTCAGTAAACACAATCTCCTTTTATTTTAGTATGGTATATTCATTTAACTCATCAAGTGCCCTCCTCCCATAATGCATGTTGTATCCATTATATTGTTGATAATATCATTTAAATGTATGCTTTTTGGAGATACACTTACCTTTATAAATTTGTTATGAACAGGTATATGATGGCTGAATATGGAAGCATAAGGTTGTTTTATGATGGAAAGTTTGTTGTAGAGCTAGAGTTGAGATATATTGATGGTTAATCAAGTATTTTTGATAAAATAGACTTGGATTTTGTTAGCTATAATAAAATATGTGAGATGGGAAAGGAGTTACGATACCTTTAAGTCGATAAAGTCTATTACAGAGAGCCCAGTTTTGAGTTTAGTGAGTCTTTGAAGTTGATTGACTCAAATGAAAGTTGTCTAAGGCTTATCAATTTGATGAAAATTCACGAAAGGAGTGATGTATATGTAACATATATATTAGACACCCCATCATTTGTACCTAACATATTGCCTATATTTGAAGGAGAGGATGAAGATGGGGAGGGTGAGGAGGAAAGTTGTAGAGCTACTGAAGGTGCTGGTTTAAGAGTTGATGCATAGGTGGATGATGATGATGATGAGCATGACAATGGTTTTATACATGTTCAAATTTCAGATGACCATGAATCAATTAAAATTGAGTTGATAGATTTTGGTAATTTTATTGGTAGTGATCAATATCCTAGAGGAGAAGAGCCTAGTGAGCCGTTATGAAGACCAAGTAGTGCTTTAGGCATAATCCATCCAATGCTAAACCAAATTGGAGATTGGGGATGGAATTCGACTCTAAAAAGAATTTAGAGAGTCTATTGTGAATTATGCAATACGGACAAGCTACAATGTCAAGTTTAAGAAAAGTAAAAGACATAAGATGAGAGTAAGATGTATTGAGGGATGACCATAGGAGTTGTATGCCGTTTGTGACAAGAATGAAGGGTGCTTTAAAGTGGTGACATACAATGATAGGCATAGGTGTTTTACGACCAATAAACTAAAAGTGGTTTCCACCAAGTTTTTAATGAGACAATTTAGGGGTAGAATACTTGAGAAGCCTAGTATCTCGAAGCAAAGATGGTTGAACAATGTCGAAAAAAGATCAACATATCTTTCAACTTAAGGATATGTAGAGCTGTTAAGAGGAGATTAAAAAAAGAAGGGCAAGTGATAATGTGAATGAGTATGCGAAACTACAAGGATACACTCATGAGTTGAGGTATAGTAGTCCTGGATCAACAATTGGGTTAAAGATGGCTAGAAATCAAGAAACTAGTTTGTTACAAGTATGCAAAATTAAGTTTTACATGTTATTGACAATGATAATTAAAACGTGTAGTTGTTTATGAAGTTTATTCATTAATTCATGCATTTTTATCTCTTTTCTATAGTTCAAAAGATTATATATATGCTTTGATGTGATGACAAGAGGATGGAGGCATTTTAGGCCCATTTTTAGTATTGATGGTTGTTTTTTGAAGATTGAATTCCAAGGTCAACTTTTGAGTGCAGTTGAGAGAGATAGGGATGGAGGTATGTATCCATTGGCTTGGGCAGTTGTCGAGGTAGAGAACACTGATTCGTGGGCCTAGTTTATGAGTTTACTAGCTTTAAACTTGGAGTTGGGCAGTGGTGAAAGACTAATAATAATATTAGATATGCAGAAGGTATTTTTTGTATTCATTGATTAATAAGCCCATTATATTGTATCAACTATATGTAAGGCACATATACCATATTGGCATATCAATTTCAAAGAAAAAGACTTGCGAAAGCAATTTTGTAATTGTGCTTAGTCAATATACGTAGAAGATTTTAACGAGCAACTGAAAAGATTGGACAAAATAACACCTGGATGTGCATCATCATTGCTCGAATATCTAAAGGAGAGATTGGCACGATGTTACTAGTCCTTTGAATCCAAATGTCTAGTTGTTGATAACAACATGAGTTAAACATTTAATGGATGGATATTACTGGATAAAGATAGGTCAATTATAAGCATGTTAGAAACAATCAAAATAATGGTGATGAAGAGGCATACGAAGAGGAGACAATTTATACATGGTTAGAAATCAGAAGTTGCACCCAGGGTTATGAAGAAATTAGAAAATAATAAAAAAGATGCTATACAGTGGAGAATTGTCTGGAATGGTGATGGACCGTATAAAATTAACAAAGGTGATTCCAAGCGTATTGTGAGGATTAGTAGAAACCAATCATGTAGTTGTCGAGCGTGGGAGCTATATGGATACCCTCGCAAGCATGCCATAAGTGCTATTCACAATTCAAAACAACGACAGCAGGCATATGTGGATGAGTGCTACAAGAAATCTAACTTTATGGCAGTGTATAAGCATCTCTTACAACCTACTAGAGGGCCAAATTTTTGGCCTATAGTTGATGATGAAGATCTAATAAACTCCCTAGCTAAAAGAGCCATACTGGTAAGACCTAAAATAGCTAGAAGGAGAGGAGTAAATGAGCCTACTAAGTTGAGAAATCCAAGCAATCTAATAGAAAGGTCAAGTACAAAAATGTCAAAAATGTGAAAATTTTGGTCACAATGCTAAAAAATGTAATAATCATTCATCAACTCAACCAACTCATCAATCTCCATAGGTATGAAAAATTCTTTGATTAGTATATATTGCTTCATATATCTAATGATCATTTATGACATTATTTGATTCATATTTATTAGGTCATCCCCGATGTCTCCTCACAACCTGAACATGTTGTTGTAGCAAGTCAATAAAGCAATATTGTGAGTATATTTACTTAATCAACCATTATTGATTTCTTTCAAGATTGACTATTGTTAACAATATGTTTATTTGTAGGTTGGTAGCTCTTTGCATAGTCATAAACGGAAGTTTGGAGAAGTTGATCTACATTCATTCAAACTGTCTTTCAAATCGCAAGGTTTAAGGTTCAAAGGACAACTTAGCATAACTTCTCAATAGTTACAATATGAAGCAATGAGACGGAGATCATCAATCAATCAAACAGTACATGATTAACCTTTTTAGTCAAACGCAAATGAGGGAAGCAATATGGTTAACTTGCAGACTTTACATTAATTTTGAACATCTATATGGATGGATAGATAGCATAACTTTTATTTATAAACGAATTGTGATGTAATCACTTTACTAATATAATCACTTTTATATACACACACAATTTGACATGCTGCTCCAGTTGTTTATTCTGATATCATTTTTGTATTTAATTGTTTATAATGAGGCCATATGAGCAATTAATTGTTTATAAGATTATAAACTATTAATATCAGTCATTAAAGCACCTTCATGAATAACAAAACAACAAACAAAAAACATAGTGCAAAATATATTAGTTGAAAAATGAGGATTTTTCATTCTTCACACGATTCAAATTTTTTTTAAAATAGTACAATTTACTTCTACTTGTCCAGAACCAACCATATTTTCAAACTCGTCATAGGTACAAAAACTCTTACAATAATCAGTACAAATCTGAACTCATTTTTCTCTTTGGTCAGCAAAACAATGTCTTCTTTCATTAGTTTTATTTGCTCCTTAATTTTAAACATCGAATGTGATTCAATTGTGCTTCATTGAGTCTTCTGCTTCAAACTATCCACTTCTTTCTTCAAATTATGAATTACTTTAATAGCTGTGTCACTAAATTTGTTATCGTACCACTTAAAATTTCACATTTTCCAACATGAAAGATCATTAATAATTATTAGCCAAAAACATTAAACATGTATACAAATAATTTTAACTTATCAACAAAAAATAAGCTTATATGATATTTGGGGCATCCATAAAATCTTCTTCCTAAGTTTTTTTCACTCCATGAAGTTCTTAACGGAGCTCTTAAACCATAATAACATACCATATTATCATTATTTAAATTTAATATAGTGTTTGTTGAAGACATCACGTCCAAATCTTTAGATAGTTGCTGCAAATTTATATTAGTACTCTTACTTCTTCTATTCAAAGGTCGAAACAATATATCAACAATCTCGAATAGTGTCTTCTCATGAGTGGAAATAATATGTCAAATAACTCTATACACAAATCATTTATATATTTTCATATATATGCAATGAAATCACCATCTTTTAAGGATATCACATATCACATCTATGTAAACAATAATATGCTCGTATAGATGTATCATTCATATACAGAAATTCATTGAAATTTATATTAAAATAAAAAGCGTCAATTGATTTCACCAAATCCATTAAAATTTTCCTAGACCCCATTCCATTAAATTTTTTATTAAAAACCTAACAAATTTCACACATGATGAACTTTCTCTACATAAAAAGTCATATGATGAGTGGACTAATTGGGAGTTAGCAAATCAATGCTTTTGTTTGTATTAAAAAATTAGATACAATCAAGCACAAGCTTCTGCTTAGATCACTTAATCTCCAAAAGATAACAACGCATAATCCTCACTTTCTAAGGCTTGTAACTATCTATAAGTAGTCTAAGAGGAGCTTTACCTTAATCTGGAAGATCCTAATCTTGTTAAACAAGAAAGAAATGCACTACTAGAGTATGAAAAAGCCTTGAATACTCATAACTCCCTTCTTAGGAAAAAGGCTAGAATTATGTGACTAAAAGAAGGAGACAAGAATACCTTTCTTCCAAAAATTGATTCTAGAGAAAAAAAAGTGTCAACAAAATAACAACATTCACTAAGGAGGATAGTGGTGTCAAAAATGTTGTTATTTAATGGCAAATATGCAGCTAGTACTGGTTCTCTTTTTTGTATAGTTTTTTTGGTCTTATTCACCTAATTAAGGAGATGACTGCCTCGGATCAACAAACATTAGCAATAGTTTCATGAAATTTACAAATAGAGTAATATATGTTTTGGTTTCAAATCTTCTATTAAACAAGGATCGATAGTGCTTACGAAACAAGCCAGGCATCGAAGCAACTATAACTTGAAATATACCTATTAAACCTCAAATAGAATGTTATTCGTTGAAGAAAAAGACACACAAAACATAAGTTGAGGCAGACAACAAGCACACTAACAAGTAGATTTAGGGGACCGTATAAAACATAAAAGTTAGATAACAATGGATCTATAACGATGAAACTTCGACCTCTAGATATAGACACTTGATGAGTGTGTGAGTAGAGTTGCTTAGGGTGTGCGACGACAATAACAAATAATTACACTCCAATCATCTAAGGAAGAACACACAAGGAAGAAGCATGAGATGAGGGATTGTGTGGGAAGAAGATGACAAATTAGGGATTGAAGGATTTATGTTCAAAACGCTGGGTAAGGGATTTTGTTCAAAATGGTGGGTGTAGGATTGAATGATTTTTGTTCAAAACGCTCAACAAAACGGTGCGTGTGGATGTCTATATAAAAACGCTATATGTGAGGGAGTTTCGTTTGAAACGCAGCGTCTCCTCTTCATGCAGAGATGTTGCATTTCATATGGGGTATGGGACCTACCTCCATAACACGTCAGCATCTAGTGGGTCCCACATCCACAGAATTAAAAAAATCCACTTAAGATATTTTTGGACCATGTCAACAGATAACCATGTAAGTGGTCAGGGTTTAATCTGAACGTTTTCCAAACGTTAGGGTTTAGTTTGAATGTTTGATAAACGTTAGGGTTCAATTTGAACACTATGAAACGTTAGGAGCCATTTTGTACATTCATGAAAACATTATAGGCTAATTAGCCCTTTTGGCCATCTTTTGAACTAAAATACTAAAATTAATCATTTTACTTCACAAATAATTGAATTTATTATTATTCATAATTTAAATTGCATTGTCAATTTAAAGGATAAAATTTTAGAATAAAAAAAAGCTCCAACTAATAAATAAAATTTGAAAAACCAGTAAAACTGTAAGAATTGACAAAAATAGAGATAGGTATAATTATTCTAGAAGTGTTAACATAATCCTAGAAGTCAATCATCAACACGCATTTAGCCTTAGTTTTATGCTAAAATAATGTGTATTAATAATCTACAATTATTTCCTTGATCTTATTTCTCTTGTTGGAGTTACCCAAATCACTCAACGTGTATAGATACATGGAAGTATATATCATTATATACACATAGATCTATACAAAGTCTTTCATCATTCTATCTCTGCTCCTCATATCCATATCCATATGGTATTAGAGTCTCATTTGTAAAAAGAAGTCAAAATTCCATAACTTAAACTTTTCCTTTGCAACCTTTTGTCTGTCCATTTTAGGTTCTTAATATGCTCCAAATACATTTTGACATATATCAAATTGTTCATTTAATCGAGTATATTCCAACATTACACACGCCTTTATGCATCGCCAGAAGTCACTGAGCTTAGAAATAGTAGCAGCTGCTTAAAGAAAGAAGACAAGACAATATAAACGACATCATTTGCTTTTGAACTAAACAACGTCATTTAGTCACAAAAGTGTAGATGCATAACGAAGCCACATCAACACTGCATTAGCACACACATCAAATGCCACATCATCAAACATCCTAGTTAGCAACCACATCATTGAATGATAAGTCATCATTCCCACTTGCCTCTCTCTCATTTGTCCACGTGTTGTTGTGTTCTTTGACCACATGTTAACATCAACTCTCTCCCTAATTCAGTTTAGACATATCAATTTATTTCGATCAAAAAGGAGTTAACCAACACTTTGACTGCCCGATTCAACACATTTTTCTTTAGTTTCTCTATAAACCAGACCAATTTCTAAAGTTTTTTGCCATTCTAAATTCAAATATAGGGTTAGAATAATCAAATTCCATCTCTATAAGTAGGTTTTCTCCTATTTTATTGTCTCCATTCACTATAAATGCCTCTAAACTTCCCCAATACATTCTTAAACCTACCAATATCATCTTTTATGGTTCTAATGATCTTTGGGCTAAAGAAATGTGGAGCTTTCTTAAGGGGAGAGTCCATACATATGCTAAAACCATCAAACTCGACTTTCAATGTTTTGACATAATTCAAGAGGTATGGAATTTTTTTAAAAATCGTTACTATCTATCTGATGATGTCCAATGATTTCATTTATATAAGAGACTTCATCGAATACAGCAACAACATAGATAAACAATACATTATTATATGTCCGAATTGTAAGAACTTTGGAATCAATTAGCACTTAGTGACTATACCTGGCCTAGTTCTGATGCTTTTGTAATCTATGCAAATCTTTGTGATCGTCAACATATATGGAATTGGTTGATGACTCTCAAGGAAGAATTTGAACCAATTCGTAACTCTCTTCTTTATACAACAACTTTAGTCAATCTTGACACTATAATTGAGGAGCTCATCTTAGAAGAAAGTTACCTTATTACAATCCTTATAAAAAAATCTGTCTTATCTACTGATGTTGTTCTTGTAATTCATACCTCTTCTTAAACTTCTCATAATTTAAGTAAGAAGTTCTATAAGGGATCTTATAGTTATTATAAAAAGCTTAGGCATCATATCTCCTAATGTAGGAAATGACTCAATTAAAAATCTGGACAAGGTAATTCCTCCAAGTCCTTCAACTCGCTTCCACTGTTGTTGTTGCTACTGAGGGCCAAATAGAGAGCACCTCTCCTAAATTCTCTTTAAAGGAACTTCATGCCCTTCTTCAAGAGCTCCAACTAAATTTTATTGCTATCTCCTCTTCTACCATATTTGTCACATCAAGTACCTCAACCTCCTAATAACTTGATTATGCTTACTACAACCATATGAATTATGATCCTTTTATTCTTGAATCCTTAACAATAACATCTACTCCACACATTATTTATACTACTGATAACTCTATTATGCATATACAACATATAGGTATTGTTCACACATCAAAATTACTTTTATGCGAAGCCTTTCTTATTCCCAAACTCTTGTTAAATCTTTTTTTTAAATTGTGTAAACTTGGTGTTAACTTATCCTGTTCGAGTCATGATTGCATTATGCAGGATCCACAAATAGGCAAAATCCTTGGGTGAGTATGTAAGGTTGGACGGTTGGTTAAGCTTACTTCTCACTTCCCTGAATCTTCCCTCAAAGCTTTTGTTGGTGTTGTCACTTCTCATATATGGAACTCTCGCTTAAGTCATCTTTCTACTTCCAGATTAGGGCCTTTAATCTTTAGTGGTACTCTAAGTCATGTTAAAACTGAACATTTTGATTGTGTCTTTTGTTAACTATCAAAAATTCATACCTTATTTTTTATCCTAATGATTTTATTTCTTTAGCACCTTTTGATCTAATTCACTTTAATATTTGAGGCCCTACACCTTATGAAACTATGGGTAGCATAAGTTATTATGTGATCTTTATTGAGGATTTTTCTCACTATTTATAAAGTTATTTAATACGACATAAATTTGCAATATTCTCCATTTACTCTTGTTTTGCTAATATGATTCAAACTCATTTTTCTTACAAAATTATATTATTTTTCACTGATAATGCCATGGAATATAAAGATATAAAATTCACTAACTTCTTTGCTCAAAAAGGGACGATCATTCAAAGATCCCGCCTAAACACATCTTAACAAAATGGTTAGGTCGAGCAAAAAAAAAGAAATTCTTAACACTGTTCGAGCCCTTCTTATGTCATCTTCATATTCTGAAACCCTTTAGGGTGAAGCAACCTTTACTGTTGTCTATACTATCAATCACATTCCTTCTCATATCATAGGTAACATCTCTACCTATGAGCGCTTATTTAATCGTACTCCTGACTATTAGTCTCTTAAAGTTTTCGGATGTGCGTGCTTTGTTCTTTTACAACCTCATAAGCACACTAAGCTAGAACTAGGAAAATGTTTATACTATTTTACAGGGTATGACATAGAGCATAAAGGATATAAATATTAGGATCCCCTATCTCAAAGAATTTGAATTTCTCGACATGTCACTATTTGGGAACATCAAATGTTTTTCGCACTATCAAGATTCTGAGACAATGAACCCTCAAAATAATTTTTTTTTATCCTACCATATCTTATTTCCTAATATTTCTTCTATAGGTCCATCTTAAAGCTTTAACATGTCCACACATCCGGTGCCTAATTTTATTGTATCTTCTTCAGCTACATATCCTCCAGTTTCACCAAATAGCTCTTCCCCCTATATTCATTCACTAGAATCTACTGAATCTTCATAACTTCCTCATTGATCCTCTTGAGTAAGTCAACCATCAATTCATCTTAAATAATTTCATATTTATTCCACTATTTTTTATATATGAATCTTGCACCTATTACAAGACTAGCTATGACCTTTTGTGGTAATAAGTAATGACGAAAGAACTATAGGCGCTATCCAATACCAACACTTAGGACTTAGTTGACTTACCTCCAGATAAGTTTTTTATTGGTTGTAAAATGGGTTTACAAAATTAAGAATCAAGATGATGGATCAGTTAAAAATACAAAGCCCAGTTGCTTGTTAAGGGGTTTTCTCAAGAATATGAAATCGACTATGAGGAAACCTTTATAGCTGTATCTTATATAACTTCAGCTTGTTGTGTTATTGTAGTAGTTACCAGCAAAAGTTGAGAACTCTTCCAAATGGTTTTTAAGAATTCCTTTCTCAATGGTGATTTACTGGAAGAAGTATATATGCAATCTCAACTTGGGTATACTCATTTACCTAATAAAGTTTATCGCCTTCGCAAGGCATTGTATAGTTTTAATCAAGCTCCTTGAGTGTCATTTGCTAAATTAAGCTCCATCATCAACCATCTTAGCTTTACATCCAACTTTTATGATCATGCTTTTTTTCTCTGAAAAACAGATCAAGGATGCAGTCTTCTTCATCTCTATATTGATGATATGATAAAAACATATGATAACAGCCAATAGACCTCTACTTTCACATTTTATCTTCATCAATAATTTGAAATGAAAGATTTAGGTCCCCTTATCTATTTTTCGGGCTTTAAAGTATCCTTTGACGATTTAAGTTACTATTTATTCCAAGTGAAATATGATACTGATCTTATGTGGCCTTACTGATACTAAGACTATTAGCACTACACTTGATTCTAATGATAATATTTCTGCTACTAATAGAATTAATCTGAGTAATGTTACCCTTTATTGACAACTTGTTCGTAGTCTTATATACCATACTGTCACCTATTTAGACATTGCTTATGCTATTCACATTGTGAGTCAATTCATCGTACTACTCACTTTTCTGTTGTTCTCCATACACTTTGGTACATTCAAGGATCCTTGTTTCATAGGTTTCACATTAGTCATTCATCTTTATTAGACTTACATGCATACTCTAATGTTGACTAGGATAAAGACCTAACTGATCCTTGATCTACTATTGGCTATTGCTTCTTTCTTAGCATCTTTTATTTTTTGGTTCAACAAGAAATAACAGATTGTCTCTTACTCAAGCATTAAAGCAGAATACCTGACTTAACTAACACTACCTTTGAGCTCCTCCAATTATGATGATTACTTTAAGACATATGTGTCTCTTTTTACTCACTTTTCTTTTGTTCTCCGTATCCTTTGGTACATTCAAGGATCTTTGTTTCATGGGCTTCACATTAGTCATTCATCTTTATTAGACTTATGTGCATATTCTAATGCTGACTTGGCTAAAGACCTAATTGATCATTAATCTACTACTAGTTATTGCTTCTTTCTTGGCATCTTTTATTTCTTATTTCAACAAGAAATAACAGATTGTCTCTTGCTCAAACATTAAAGCAAAATACCTGACCTAACTAACATTACCTTTGAGCTCCTCTAATTATGATGATTACTTTAAAACATATGTGTCTCTTTTTATTTGACATTTTCTCTCTTTTGTGACAATCATCGTGCCATGAAAATTGCCCATAACGATGTCTTTTATGAATGGACAAATCATATCAAGATTGATTGATATAACTTGTGTCATCATGTGTTTCAAGGAACTATACAACTTGTTCCTATCTCATCCTAACCACAAATTGTTGATCTTTTTACCAAATCATATATGCCTTAACATTTTCAAGATCTTCTCTCCAAACTTAAGTTATAATCTTCATTACTGCATTAAGTTTGAATGGGGATATTAACATAATCCTAGAAGTTAAACATTAACACATATTTAGCCTTAGCTTTCTCCTAGAATCATATGTATTAATACCATAAGGTTCATTTGAGAGTGAGGAATTTCAAACCTTACACAATTTAAGTTTAAAACTTTGTTTTCTTCTTTAAGAGTGATGAATAAGTACTCTGTTAATTGTCCATAATTGATTGTATTTGTAACAACTCACGGAAACTTATTTTTTGTGTTTTCATAAGTTACATAAATCAATTGCGGTTTATGTCATTTTTCAAAATAAAAAATGATATCTTTTTAAATCAATCATGTTTTAATAATTTAATTTTTATTTTTCATAATCATAAAAGATACCAAAATCAATAAGACAAACAAACAGCGCCTACTTTTCATTATCCTCGACTGTTACAATAGTAAATGGTGGAAACTCAAATAATTCCATGTCAAGTCAAATTTTAGGTACGGTAAACTCATCCCTTGCCAACAATTTATGTTTTTCCTCACAAGGTGCCTATAGTAAAAAGCGCATCAATTTTTAATTTACTCTTAATTTCTAAAAATTTCCATCGTAAGAAAGAAATTTTTATTCTGATATGATCAATTTATTATCAGTTACTTAAATTAAATTTATTTTATTTTAAAAGATTATTTAATTTATATTAAAATGATAATTACAATGTTATTATAAACTATATTATATGACATAATACTATATTGGTAACCAAATTTGGTAGAATAAATCAATTAATTAAAGGCACAAAAGCTTAATTTGATAAACTGAAATCAACTTAGTAGAAAAATGAATTATAGACATGTTACTTACTGTTTAAGAATTATATTTCAAGCTTACATTAAATTTTCGATTACTCCACATTCTATTGTATTGACTCTAGAGATTAGTCCCATGTAATAATAGCATTTAGTAAAAGAATGGAATGAGAATCTATTCAATAGACAATCCAATAATATGAAATTAACTGTTGAGAAAATTGATCGAATTAGGGCCGGATTACATCAAATAAATTTGAGATAGTTGAACACATAAATTTTACATGGAAAACCCCTTAAATGAATTAGGGTAAAAACCATGGCAAGAGTAGAAAAATTTCACTATAAGAAATAATAGTAGTTACAACCTCTCTATATTTTATACAAGAAATATGAGAAACACTCTCTATTGACCCTCACTAAGTGATACAAAGATTTTGGGTATGAAGAATGAGATTTTCTTAGAATGGATGCTTTGCAAATGAATAGGCCTCCCTCACGTGGTTTTGGATAGCTAACAATTAGCTGTCCACTGTAATTGATGATTTCCAATAGCCGCAATTGTTGACCACCGACTATCATTCCAACAATCTCCCACTTGAAGATTTGATTGAGTATCAATCATATCTTCACACCACATTTCTATCTTGCCATTTTCATGTTTCTCATGTCCCTACTAGGTCACTAGAGGATTAACACCAAATAAACTTGTCAATATTGATTGCCTTTATCATGAAATCTACTAAGTTATCTTTTGTATAAATTTTATCTATAACTCTTTCTTTGACTTTTTCTCAAACGAAGTGATACTGTACTTGTATGTGTTTGCTCTTTAAATGAAATGTTGGATTCCTTGCAAGATGCAAGGCACTCTGACTGTCACAAAATAAAGAAATTTTCTCTGTGCCCAAGTTTTTCCAAGAGCATTTTCAACCACACTACTTCTTTTCTGGCTTGTGTACCTGCTATATATTCTACTTCTGTTGTTGACGTAGCAACTATTAATAGTAGTTTTGAGACATAACTTACAGTTCCGCTCACAAGTTTAAAATATAACCTATAGTATATTTGCTTTTTTCAAGATCAACTGTATAATCTAAATCAACGTATCCACCGATAGTAAAGTCAAATCCTCTATAACATAATGCAACATCTGAGGTTCCCTTAATGTATCTTAGGATCCTCTTTATAGAATTACAATGCTCTCTACTCGAATTTGTCACGTATTGATTAACCACTCTCACTGCGTATACAATATCTTGTCTTGTATTAATAATAACGAATATTAAACTTTCCACTACTGATGCATACAGTACTCGAGCATCTCCTTCCTCTCTTCTTCATTGCTAGGACTCATTTTAGAGGATAACTTGAAATTAACAAAAAGTGGGGTAGAAATTGGCTTAAAATCTTGCATGTTGAAATGTCATAAGATTTTAATCAAATAATTCTTTTGAGAAAGCCAAATCTTCTTATTATTTATGTCTCAGTGAATTTGCAAGCCAAATCTTTCTATTATTTATGTCTCAATGAATTTGCATCTCTAAAATCTTGTTTGCTAGTCCCAAGTCCTTCATATCAAATTCTTTGCCCAATTTTGCCTGTAACTCCTTCAAATGATCTTTGTTGGAGTCTACAACCATCATATCATCTACTTATAATATCAAGATAATGAAATCACGTTCAACAACCCTCTTGTTATATGCACAAGGGTCTACATTGAATCTGTTGTATCTAAGGCTCATAATAAAGAAATCAAATCTCTTGTACCAACATCTTAGCACCTCTTTTAGACCATACAGAGATTTGTTCAACCTACAAACTAAGTTCTCTTTGCCTTTTTCTTCAAAACCTTCTGGTTAGAGTATATAAATTTCTTCTTCAATATCTTAATGAAGAAAAGATGTTTTTACATCTAACTGTTCAAGATGTAAATCAAATATAGCACAAATTGCCAAGACTATACGGACTGTAGTGAGTCGAACCACAGGAGACAATATTTCGCTGAAGTCAATTCCTTCTTCTTGGGCATATCTGTTCACCACTAATCTTGCATGATATCTCTCTACTTGATCTTCACAATTTTGCTTAATCTTAAAAACCCATTTGTTTCCAATAGGCTTTTCTCCATGTTGTAGTGACACGAGCTCCTAAGTCTTATTCTTATGAAAAGCTTCAATTTCTTCCTGCATTATTGCCTTCCACAAAGATGCATCTGAGTTACTCATTACTTCTTAAAGAGCTGATGGCTCCCCTTCCTCTGTTAAAAGACAATATGCAACATTAGTCTCCATAATGTAATCAGAATGCCAATCTGGTTGCCTTTTTGTGCGGTCTGACCAACAAATTTTTGGAACTTCATCTTCAACTAGTTCTTGTGCCTCATGCTTTCGTGTTGTTTCAGAAGAATCTTCTTGTTCAACTTCTTTTTCCACGTGTACAATTATAGTCTTCAAATTTTCTTTTAAAGTGTTATCTTCTCCTTCATCCCTTTGTAGTTGATCTCCTAGAAAGACAACATCCCTACTATATAGGTAGTGGGATCCCATAGGCAATACCCCTTTACTCCATTAGCATATCTCATGAATATGCATTTCCTAAAATTTGGATCCAGCTTAGGGCATTGTACATCATATACATTGGACTTCCAAATATATGAAGGTTTAAATAATCAATTAGTTTACTAGTCCACATCTTCATTGGTGTCTTCAACTTAATTGCAGTTGATGTAACATAATAGGTGGTATTGATTGCTTTTGCCTAAAATTTCTTCTTTCAACCTGCATTTTTTAATATCGCTCTTGTTCTTTCTAACAAGGTTCTATTCATCCACTCTATCGCTCCATTTGGTTGAGGAGTGTATGGTATTGTAAACTATCTTTTGATCCCTTCTTGCTTGCAAAATCTTTCAAAATCATCACTAGTATATTCTCCTCCATTATTTGTCCCCAAACATTTGATCCTCTTTCCAGATTTAAGCTCAACTCTAGCTTTGTAGAACTTTGAAGACTAGAAACACATTTGACTTCCTTTTGATCAGATACACCTAACATCTCTTAGAACAATCATCAATCAATGACATAAAATAATTTAATTTGCTTCTCTTGGGGATGGAATCGGTGCTTGCCATACATCAGAGTGAACCAATTCTAGAATAGCCTTGCTTCTATAATTTGATGTGTCGAACTTCAAACGATGTTGCTTACTTGTAATATAATTGTCACAAAAAGGAAGTGATAATTTTGTAAGTCTAGGAAGTAGCTTCAACTATGCAAGGATTTTCATTCCTTAATCAAACATATGCCTAAGCTTCTAATGCCACATCATTTCTGATCTTTCACTTGAATTACTTGAGATAACTGATGCTTCAGCTTCCTATACAACGTCTTCCTTTACCATCTATAAATTTGCAGCTTTCTTTTCTCCCTTTATAAGTACAAGCACTCCTCTTATTAATTTAATGATAAATTTGCAGCTATCTTTTCTCCCTTTATAAGTACAAGCACTCCTCTTATTACTTTAATGATCCCATTCTCACCATTAATCTTGCACCCAAGATCATCCAGTTGTCCTATAGACAGTAGGTTCTTCTTTAAGCCCTATATATACCGCACGTCTTGAATCATACGAATTGTACCATCATACATCTTCAGCTTGATAGTTCCAATGCCAACGATCTTTAGGGCATGATCACTACAACTGTACACAAATCCTCTAGAGATAGGTTCATAATGATGGAACCATTTTCTTTGAGAGGTCATGTGGAATGTAGCTCTTGAGTCAAGAAGCCATACTTCAACAATTCGTTTCCTGCCTTCATAATCCTTTGCTACTTCACAAGATAGAGCATTTCCATCATCGAACCAACTTGCCACATTTCTTTGAGGATTGTAATTTTTCTTTAAATTCCAACAATCCTTTTTCAGGTGACCATTCTTGCCACAATTGTAGCATTTTAAATTCTTCTTAATTTTGATATACCATGATTATGGTTTACAGTTTGACCTCATTCTATTGATCTCCCTCTCATCACCATCAGGGCCTCCATATGTTGTGAACTTGCCTGTCTGTCTTCCTTATTCTTGCATTGATTTTCGTCTTCTAGGATAGCGGCTACAACATCATCGAAGACTAGAACATCCGTAATGATGTTATTTATTAAGTTAATGAAGAGTTGATCATATAAATCAGGTAAACTTTAAAGTAGAAGCTTAGCACGTTCATTTGGCTTTATTTTACAACCCAACGAAGTGAGTTGAGAGAATAAAATATTCAAGGGATTGATGTGTTTTGTTACTGAAGTAGATTCCGTCATACGAAGAGTATAGAGTTTCCTCTTAAGAAAAATTTTGTTGAGCAACGATTTGGCCTCGTAAAATTTTGTGAGATGATCCCAAATCTCCTTTGTCGTCTTCTTTTCTTCTATGCTTGACAACACCCTATCTGCTAGTGCCAGATGAAGATTTACAATAGCATTCTCGTCCATCTCATTCCACTTAGTATTATTTATGCATTCGGTCGGCCTTTCACTTATAGCCGCTAGACAATTATCTTTTCTCAAGATATCATTCATTTTCAACTTTTACAGTGAGAAATTACTCCCGTTAAATTTTTCTATCTCAAATTTTGCTAGCATTGCTTCTATCACAAACTTCTTTGATTAAAGAATCAGCTCCCACTATTTTACGTGAGTAGTAATTGTATACGTGAATAGTAACTATACACGTGAATAGAGCCCAATATCTTCAAATAGTGATCTAACTTATTTTCTGATATGAAGGATCCACTATTCAGTGGCAACTATAGAGCATACAATAAGTAGACATGCATACCCAAACTAGGCTCTGATACTACTTGTCGAGAAAATTGACCAGATTAGAACAGGATCATAGCAAATAAATTTGAGATAATTGAACACATAGATTTTATGTGAAAAACCCCTTAAATGAAAACCATGGGCAAGAGTAAAAAATTTCACTATAAGAAATAATAGTAGTTACAACCACTCAATATTTTATACAATAAAATGAGAAACACTCTCAATTAACCCGCACAAAGTGATACGAAAATTTTAGATGTGAAGAATGAGATTTTTAGAGAAGGGATGCTTTGTAAATGAAATGGGGAGGCCTATTTATATGCTTCCTTCACGTGGTTTTGGACAACTAACAATTAGTTGTTCAAGTCGCAATTGTTAACCACTGCCTATTATTCCAACATTAACAGGCACTTTGTTTTCCTCACCTCTTATTATTTTCTTATTGATTCCATTGATTTCTTCAAACTTCGACGTAGGCTTTATGTAATATGTTATGTCTGACTTAAACGAAGCTTATCCCAGCCAGTTAGGATTAAGCATGCTTATCCTAATACTATTCAAGTATTTTCGTTTGATACTTACTAAACATCTATATTTGATGATGGGCTCTCCGTTCAAATATCTAATTCTTTAAAAGGAAAAAAAAAACATAATCGGAATATAGAAGCAGGCACCATACATTTGAGTAACTTCCCATACCCAACAGAGCTTGGAAGGTCCAATATGTAAATAGCGAACACATCAACAAACTTGCACACTCCCTTCTCAGTTTTATCCTTTACTTTCTTGACGATCTTCGTTGTCCAGTGGGTGCTCGTTAAATCATTAGAAACCGCAGGAGGTCACCACCTACCCCACCAAAGCTTCCCGTCATAGGCAACTTTTACAATTGGGATTGTATCCAGACCGTTCTCTCCAATCCTTAGCTCAACGTTATGGTCCTGTAATGCTCTTACACCTTGGCAACGCACCGATCCTTGTGTTCTCGTCTGCAGATGCAGCTCGTGAGATCATGAAAACTCATGATCTCATCTTCTCAAATAGACCTGATTCTGCAAATGCCAAAAAACTTATGTATAATTACGGTGACATTTCCTTTGTCAACTATGGAGAGTACTGGAGACAATTGAGGAGCATATGCGTGTAGCAGCTTTTCAGCGTCAAAAGGGTTCGGTCATTTCGATTCATTACGCTGCGTATGATTACTTAGAACGAAACAAAAATTTAGAGATAGAATAGAACAAAAATTAGAGATAATAAGGTGTTTGGTTGTAATAGACAAAATAGATAAAACTGTTAGCGTTTCGAGGGCAAAAATATGTTTGGTTACAGTTAACAGAATATAAAAAACAGTGTCAATGACCAAAGTATCTCTACAGTATAATATGATTGGAAAAATATAATTCATTGATTATTTAAAAACGAATGATTTGTATTAGTATTTTTAAATTGTATCTATAAATAAGGAATTAAAAAAATGAAGAACCTAAAAATTTCATGAAATGAGCTAAAAAAGCGGTTGCGGTTGTTGAAAAGAGATAAAATGACTTAAAAACTTATTGAATAAATAAACTATTAATTGTTGTATAAATAATTAAAAATATATTATTAGTCACATAAATTTAAAATTATAAATTATAAAATATTAAATAAAAATAAAAATATATAAATAAAATAAATTTCATAAATAAAATATTTTATAAAAATATTCTTAGGCATATAAATTTAAAATTATAAATTATCAAAAATTTATAAAAATAAGAAAATATAAATAAAATAAATTCAGTAAATAAAATATTTTAATAAAAAAATTTCATTAGTCATATAAATTTAAAATTATAAATAATAAAATATTAAATAAAAATAAAAACATATAAATAAAATTAATTTAGTAAATAAAATATTTCATAAAAATATTATTAGACATATAAATTCAAAATTATAAATTATAAAATATTAAATTAAAATAAGAAAATATAAAGAAAATAAATTTAGTAAATTAAATATTTCATAAAAACATATTATTAGTCACATAAATTTAAAATTATAAATAATAAAATATTAAATTAAAATAAAAATATATAAATAAAATAAATTTAGAAATAAAATATTTCATAAAAAATATATTATTAGTCATATAAATTTAAAATTATAAATAATAAAATAATAAATCAAAATAAGAAAATATAAATAAAATAAATTTAGTAAATTAAATATTTCATAAAAAATATATTATTAGTCATATAAATT
>JANZXP010000033.1:73537-100619 GCA_027576715.1 Erythroxylum flavicans
ACAAACTCTTTGAATTCATCATGAAAGTGAATCTTTCAATGTCTCGTAGCCTTTTAACTATACATCAAATGTATCATTAAAATCACTAGTTCTAATTAGATGTAATGTTATAAATTTGAACCTTTCAAATTCCTTCTTAGTTCCACTACTTATCTTGAGAACCATTTTCCTGTAAATATACGTTGAAACAAACAATTTGTACAACATGTTTGTAAAAATATATCCAACTTTCAATATCTCATAACCTTTTATTATCTAATTTTGTTTTAAACTTAATGGATAATGTATGCTTTAACAAAGCAACACATTCTTGAATCATTAACTTTGACTCTTTCAAAGACCTAGCATTTCATATCTAATATAAAATCTTGCTCTAATTTATTCAATTGGAACTATTGAACGTAAGTTATTGTACTAGGCATCGCTATAGAAGAAATAATATTATATCCTACAATATCTCATATTGTATGTTACTCCTTATATAAATCCATATCTTATGGAATTTTTGTTGTAAAGGTATTTACTAGAGAATATCATTCCTTATAGATAACCGAAAATATAAAACTTGCCATAAGGATCTCATCGATGTGCTTTAACATTCTCAATGCTTAATTTCTACTTAGATTTAAACAATTTGAACTTTTCAAAATTTTAAATCAACATTTTATTTAAATCATGTGACTATATCACATAAAGTCATTAGTAATATAATGAAATATAATATTATCCTTTTATAAATTGGTATTCCATCCAATACATCACATATATAAGATTTAACAATTCAATACCATCATCATCCTTTCACCAAAGGTTGATTTGGTTATTCTTTAACTTGACAAGTTTTACAAGTTTCATATGATCCATAATCATAAAGATACATGTATCCTTATATGTAACTTCATGATTCTCGTTTTTGTTGATTTAACCAATATGACATAAAAGGATTGTCTTAGTTATCCAACTTTTAATTCTTGCCACTAATGTTAAGCATAAGTCTCCTTTGATCCAACATATACAAACTCTTTGTATAAAATTGGATCAACTACTTTGACTTAACAATCTATTTCTACCCATGCATTGAACATTACAATAATGTTGAATCTAAATTTAGTATCAAATACTCATAAGCATGAATTAGAAATACATTTGATCTTTATCATATCAAATATAGGCAAGAAAATTCATGCAATAATTTTCTTCTAATGACAACTATCATCATATTGTTGTTAAGCCTTTAATTGTAATCCACAATTATGTTTTTAGTAGGCTAAATTAAGTGAAACAATTTCATCAAGGTACTATACCTTTTAGCTTTACTTCCTACCCTTTGCATTTCGCTATCATGGTGTTAACATACATCTTATCTTCAAAGTTTACTAGACATTAGTCAACTCAAAATGTCAATACATTTTGTCATCTATATGATTTTGACATATCTCTACAACTTTGTATCCATATCCTCAATAGGGATTATAGCAAAATTTCATAATCGGCACAAATATTTCTATCTTACTTTTGAGAACATTTCTCAAACATGATCCTATGCCTAAGAAATTTAGTTTGCTAAGTATCAACTATACTAAATAAGGTAAATTACACTAAGAACAAAATATAAATGTAAGAAATGCAAGTAATCAATTATATGGCATGACTACCAAATAAGATTAAGACTTTAATCATGCATTTAGTTACTCCCACTATTTTATTCGAAATAATAGCCCTCACTACTATTTGGAAAGATTATTCTAGTGGGCTAAGATCCCATTCAAATATAGCTGACCTTGAGTTTGCTCAACAAATCAACTAAACTTAAATTAGGTAGATAACAACTTTATCAATCACATCTTATGTGACTCCTAAATCTATTGGATGACAACTCTCACTACAACAAACTAGGTTTCTAGCGACGAATTTAAACGTCGCTAAAGAAAGAAAAATCGTCGCGATTATTAATGTGCGACGATTCCATTTTGTCGCCACAATCGTCGCCAAATCCTAGTAACAAAACAACATCGGCGAAGTTTCACAGAAGTCGTCGCGAAAACATATTTGCAACCAAAATAATTCATCAGGAAAACTTATTACCGACGGTAGAGAGGAACATCGGTAATAGTTTTGCACGACATTTTCTTTTAGTAGATAAAAGTTTTTTCCCACGAAATCTTATGCGTCAGTATTTATTTTTAGTGACGATTTAGTTTTGGTAGCAAAAAACTTTTAGCTACCAATTCTTCCTATAGGGAAATATTTTTAGAGATATTTTTTAAACGTAGGTAAAAAGCTTTTGTGACAAACTAGGTTTGGTTGCTAATATGATTTTGTGATGATTTTTGTTTGGCAGCAAAAAAGTTTTAGCTATGAAATGTTGGTTGTAGCAAAAACTTTTTACTTACGTTGTTTATACGTAGTGAATTAGTTTTGTGACGAATTTCATTTGGTAGCTAATAGTATTTAGTGAAGAAATTTAATTTTTAATTTAATCATTTTTATAATTTTTATAAATGAATTTATTTTAATTTATTACAATTTTTAAGACTTTTTTTGACGAATTATTTTTGATAACTTGTATGATTTAGTAACAAATTTTAATTTTGAAATTTATAATTATTATAATTGTTAAAAACGAATTTATTTTAATTTATTACAAATTTGAAGAAATTTTTTATATTTTGTAAATAATCATAAATTAAAATTGAATAAAAATATAAAATGAAATGCATTGTATATAAAACAATATTTACATCATTTACAAACTAAGAGTCTAAATCTAAGTCACTAGCACTAACATATGAAGAACCTAGCATTTGTTTAACCAATTTTTTAAGGTTGCTAATTTCTGTTAGTCTCCGATTTAACTTGCCTTCTGAATATTGTAATTTTGTCTTCAGTACCTGGTTCTCCTGTTTGAAGCGCTGTCAACAATGTTGATCGTGAGGAAGAGGCTCCAACAGGCTTAGGGCTATACCCAAGGCCTTTGATATAACCCTATCGTGTACCAAGGACATTGTTGCAAATGTCATCGATATTGAGCTGATTTTTCTCAGCTAATGATGTCTGCAACAACTCCTGCATCTTGTTCTACAATGTAAAGTAGAAAATGAAGTTAACTTTAAAATTATTATTCAATATTATATAGAAAATAAATTGTAATATAAATTTATTTGTACTTACATAATTACTTTATGCCTTTTTAGATGTCCATCCTTACCCTTCCTTGTAGCTGATTTCCTTGTAGTGTGTGTGGCCATTTAACCCTCATGAATTAATTCTTATCGATGCATTAGATGCCCCCTGAAATAGTTCATTGTGGTAAAGACTTCATCAGCACGACTACCTAGTAAATAAGAACTCGAGCTTATGTTCTTACATTCACTTAATGACAAAAGTGGATTCAAATTAAAAGAATAAAGAAAAATAAAGATATTATTCGAGTGCAAAAATTGCAATATCTAGATATTATTTATATTAAAAGAATTTATATAAGATATTAAATAAAGATACATAAGTTGTAGCATACAAATAAATATTAAAATATGTGATAACCATAATTAATTGAAATATGTTGTTGTAATTAGTTTGATACAACTACAAATATTTTTCCTTCGCTATGGCAAAAACTACTTTACAGAACAATATGTGCGCAACAGTTTAAAAATGTGTTGCTAAAAATTAATATAAGGTAACAATTTTTAAAGTATTACCTTTAATAATAATAAAAGGCAACGACAATATTAATTTATTGCTACATATAAGAAAAGGTAACAAAATTAAAAAAGGATGCAATAAAGTCTTATACGTGCAACATTTGAAATTGTTGTTACAGTTCCAACCATCTATTTGTTAAAGGGTATTTACTAATATTTTCATATTTATTTAGATAGTTACGTACTAATGTATATTTAAAATATAAAATCTCTATTTACTAATGAATATTTAGAATATGTATAAAAAAATTAAAACACCCCTCAATATATTTAGTAAAGTTAAAACACATGATACAATTACTCCAAAATACACAAAATTACTATTATATATATACATAACCCTAAATCGGCTATTTATTTTTTAAAATTAATAAGAGTTGGAGCACAACATCTGGAGGAAAAAAACTATCCTACCACAAAAATAACAAAACGACCTCAAAGATTGTCATAGCTAGCTACCATACATAATAAAACGATAATGCTTTTTTTAAAAAAATTAAAAAATTTGATTGATAATGAAAATGAGAAGACCAAAGTTTGGAGAAAATGATGACATTGTGAGCACATATTGATACAAATAAAAGCAAGCTACAATGACAGCGTTGCATTGGAAAAGGGTTACCATCTTGAACAACAACGTTGCAAATGGGAAGGTCCACAGACTTGACATAGTTTTGCAAAAGGCGTAAAAAAGAAACCCCATCTGCATGTTATTTAGTGACTTAGTCAATTAGGGTTCATAAATCACAGAGGTGATTGACGAGGCAATCTTCCTCTGTGCGTTTTTAGCAAACCAAAGGCAAGAATTTGCATTGTGGATGCATGCGACTACTTCATCATACTTCCTTTAATCTTTTCCCTGCCTGTTAGGTTTGGAATTCATCAAAGAGAAGTCTCAGGAGCAAAGACCCACCTCAGACATTAAACGCATCTCTAGAAGTTTCCCAATTAGGGCAATAGGCGATGGCGATGGACAATGGGTGAAGGGCAATGGGCATTCCTCTTCTCCGCGCAGTTAGTGTTACTAAGGTACTAAGGTCTCTAACTTGACTCATTCAAGTTTTCTTCTAGTATCCACTGAAAGTAGTTCTACTTTGCTAGGCTTGATAATCTTACGTGGAGTAATCTCATAAGATGTTGAATAAGTCCTCGTAAGATGTTGAATAAGTCCTAGTCTTATGTCTGTTTGGACGAAAGTAGTTAAAGTTTTATAAGTTCCTGTGCTTTGCCTTATAGGTTTCTTCATGTTTTTAACCTGTTTGATGAATTATGCCAATGATTTCAACAACAACCTGCAAGTTTAGTTATACAATTTCCTTAAAAAATTGAAATATAAATAGTAGACTATTTGATAATCATAATTAATTGAAATATGTTGTTATAATTAGTTTGATACACTTATAAATATTTTTCCTTCACTACGACCAAAAGTATTTTATGCGACGATATGTGTGCAACAGTTTAAAAATGTGTTGCTTAAAAATTAATATAAGGTAACAATTTTTAAAGTATTGCCTTTTAATAATAATAAAAGGCAACAACAATATTAATTTGTTACTACATATAAGAAAAGGTAACAAAATTAAAAAAGGTTGCAATAAAGTATTATATATGCAATATTTGAAATTATTGCTATAGTTCCAATCATCTATTTGTTAAAGGGTATTTATTAATGTCATATTTATTTATATAGTTACACACTAATGTATATTTAAAATATAAAATTTCTCTATTTACTAATTAATATTTAGAATATGTCTAAGAAAATTAAAATACCCATCAATATATTTAGTAAAGTTAAAACATATGATACAATTGCTCCAAAATACACAACATTATTGTAATATATATACATAAACTTAAATCGGGCATTTATTTTTTAAAATTAATAAGAGGGAGCACAACATTTGGAGGAATAAAACTTTCCTACCACAAAAATAACAAAACGAACTCAAAGATTGTCTTAGCTAGCTACCATACATAATAAAACGATAATGTTTTTTTTGAAAAATTAAAAATTTGATTGATAATGAAAATGAAATGATCGGAGAAAATGATGACATTGTGAGCACATATTGATACAAATAAAAACAAGCTACAACAATAGTGTTGCATTGGAAAAAGGGCCATTATATTGAACGACAACGTTGCAAGCGGGAAGGTCCACAGACTTGACATAGTTTTGCAAAAGGGGTAAAAAAAACCCATCTACACGCAGTAAATTAGTCAATTAGGGTTTAGAAATCACAGAGGTAATTAACGAGGCAATCTTCCTCTGTGCGTTTTCAGCAAACCAAAGGTAAGAATTTGCATTGTGGATGCATGCTTCTACTTCATCATACTTCCTTTAATCTTTTCCGCCCTTGTTAGGTTTGGAATTCATCAAGGAGAAGTCTCGGGAGTAAAGACCCATTCCAGCCATTAAATGCATCTCTAGAAGTTTCCTAATTAGGGCAATGGGCGATGGCGATGGACAATGAGTGAAGGGCGCTCCTCTTCTCCTCGCAGTCGGTGTTACCAAGGTATGAAGGTCTCTAACTTGACTCATGCTAGTTTTCTTCTACTATCCATTGAAAGTAATTCTACTTTGCTAGGTTTGAAACTCTAACGTGGAGTAGTCTCAGAAGATGTTGAATGAGTCCTAGACTATGTCTATTTGGACGAAAGTAGTTAAAGGCTTACAAATTCCTGTGCTTTGGCTTATAGGTTTCTCCATGTCCTTAATTTGTTTAACGAATTGTGCCAATGATTTCAACAGCAACCTGTATGTTTAGTAATACAATTTCCTCAAAAAATTGAAATATAAATACTAGAATATGTGATAATCATAATTAATTGAAATATGTTGTTATAACTAGTTTGATACAACTATAAATATTTTTCCTTCACTACGGCAAAAAGTGTTTTACGCAACGATATGTGTGGAACAGTTTAAAAATTGTGTTGCTAAAAATTAATATAAGGTAACAAATTTTAAAGTATTGACTTTTAATAATAATAAAAGAAAAAACAATATTGATACCACATGTAACGCGTAGAGCAAGCTTTACTACACACCCAAGATCGTCCGTGAATGGATTAAAAATGAAGAAATATGACATACCTGATTTTTGTTCCAACTGAGCTTTGAATGCCTTTTTGTGCAGCTAAACGCGCTCGAAACCTCCTGGTGCTTTTATTGAGATTGATCACTGGCTCGAGTTCTAGGTTTTTCTGTAGTTTGCACAGGTTGCAATAAAGTCTTATAAATGCAACATTTGAAATTGTTGCTATAGTTCCAGTCATCTATTTGTTAAAGGGTATTTACTAATGTCATATTTATTTATATAGTTACGTACTAATGTATATTTAACATATAAAATTTCTCTATTTAATAATGAATATTTAGAATATGTCTAAGAAAATTAAAATACCCATCAATATATTTAGTAAAGTTAAAGCACATGATACAATTACTCCAAAAAATACAAAGTTACTATAATATATATACATAACCATAAATCGACCATTTATTTTTTAAAATTAATAAGAGTTGGAGCGTAACATTTGGAGGAATAAAACTCTCCTACCACAAAAATAATAAAATTACCTCGAAGATTGTCGCAGCTAGCTACCATACATAATAAAACGATAATGTTTTTTTTGAAAAATTAAAAATTTTGATTGATAATGAAAATGAGAAGACCAAATTCTGGAGAGAATAAGTCTATACATCGTACAAGCCAAGAACATGATGACATTATGAGCACATAAGTCTATACATTGTGGATGCATGCGTCTACTTCATCGTACTTTCTTTAATCTATTCCACCCTTTCTAGGTTTGGAATTCATCAAAGGGAAGTCTCGGGAGCAAAGACCCACCCCTGCCATAAATTGCATCTCCAGAAGTTTCCCAGTTAGGGCGATGGGAGATGGCGATGGACGATGGGTGGGCGATGGACGATGGGTGAAGGGCGATGGGCATTCTAATAAGTTAAATTATTTATATATGATTTTGGGATGAATTGGAACTAATTTGACTTATTTCTATGTGAATTTTGCACTTTATTTAGTTAATTCTCACACATTTCAACTTTATTGCTTAATAGGTACAAATGGATAGAGTTTGGGGCAAGAGGCATAACTTTCGTTGTAGATATCGGATTAAGGTCATTCAAGTATGCTTTTAAAGAGCACTCCGAGTTCTATAACTTTTGTGAAGATTTAAAGAAGAGATTTTTGCCATATAAAGGGTCCAAAATTGCATGTTTATGTAGATGTTCAGTGTATGTCCGCCCAGCGGACATAATGTCCCTCCAAACAGACATGAACAGAGAGGGAAAGCTGGAAAACCCGAGAAAGTCCGCTCAGCGGACATGAAGTCTACTTAACAAACATTCGCTAGCCAAATTTGCTCCAGAAGATAGAAAAGGTCCACCTAGCGGACATTAAGTCCGGTTAAAGGACTTTGTCGGCACTATTATGATCCTCATTTCCTTGTTTGGAAAAAACTAGTTTCTTTGAGCCCAAGACACTATAAATACTCATTTTTAAGACCAAAAGAGGGGTTCTAGCATTGAAAATGAGGCTACAATATAGGAGGCACCCAAAAGAGGCAAAGAAGAGGAAGAAGGATGATTGAATTAAGCATTGGAAGCAAGTTTGTTTTGTGTTCTCTCAATCTTCTCTCTCTTCCCTTTCTTGTATGTTGATTGTCTTTATGTATTTAGATTATTTTATCATGTTCTAGAACTAAACCTCATTTAGGGTTAGGGATGTAGCCTATTTTAGGGGACTGATTTATGTTTTATGGATTGATAAGTGTTGAATAAAAGTTCTTGGGTTATATTTATCTTTCTTGAACTTCATTGTTGTTTCTATGCTTGATCTCTATAGATGCAACCATAGGAATTATATGATAGATTGAGAGGTGAAGTATGATTTGTGCAATAGGAAGATAAACACATTGGATTTAGAGATAGAGATATCCTGAACTAGTGTGGTAACTTATGGTTGCTTGTTCTTAACGAATTTGACTAGTTAGGTTTCGCAATGAGAGATGGTAATTAACTAGTTGGGTATTCTTATATGTCTTGAGAGAGAATATAAGTGAATTTGTGCAATTTTTATTATAACCTGTCATTCAATCAGTTTCATAATTTATTAATCAATCTCTTAAATTGATGAACCCCAAAGTCCTAAGTCTAAATCATCAGATTTACCTTGCTTGTTTATTTACAGTATTTACAATTTATTGTCTGCTCAAATCCAATCAACTTTTAAGTTTCTTTCCATTTTAGTTCACGTAAGTATGATTAATTTAATAGTGAGTATTTTCGTCCTTGTGGGATACAACTTTGGAATACTTGGTATGTGGCTACTAGGAACGATTCTGTGCGCTTACAGATTTTGTTTACCACGTTCCTCTTCTCCGCGCAGTCAGTGTTACCAAGGTATAAAGGTCTCTAACTTGACTTGTGCGGGTTTTCTTCTAGTATCCATTGAAAGTAGTTCTACTCTGCTAGGCGTAAAACTCTAACGTGGAGTAGTCTTAGAAAATGTTGAATGAGTCGTAGACTTATATCTGTTGGACGAGTAGTTAAAGGCTTACAAGTTCCTGTGCTTTGGCTTATAGGTTTCTTCATGTCCTTAACCTGTTTGACGAATTGTGCCAATGATTTCAACAACAACCTACATGTTTAGTAAGACAATTTCCTTAAGAAATTGAAATATAAATACTAGACTGTGTGATAATCATAATTAATTGAAATATGTTGTTATAATTAGTTTGATACAATTATAAATATTTTTCATTCACTAAGGCAAAAAGTGCTTTACGCAATGATATGTGTGCAAAAGTTTAAAAATGTGTTGTTAAAAATTAATATAAGGTAATAATTTTAACGTATTGCCTTTTAATAATAATAAAAGGCAAAGACAATATTAATTTGTTGCTACATATAAGAAAAGGTAACAAAATTAAAAAAAGTTACATTAAAGTCTTATATATGCAACATTTGAAATTATTGTTATAGTTTCAGTCATCTATTTGTTAAAGGGTATTTGCTAATGTCATATTTATTTATATAGTTACGTATTAATGTATATTTAAAATATAAAATTTCTCTATTTACTAATGAATATTTAGAATATGTCTAAGAAAATTAAAATACCCATCAATATATTTAGTAAAATTAAAACACATCATACAATTGCTCTAAAATACATAAAATCGACCATTTATTGTTTTAAATTAATAAGAGTTGGAGCATAACTTCTGGAGGAAAAAACTTCTCCTACCATAAAAATAACAAAATGACCTCAAAGATTGTCGTAGCTAGCTATTACACATAATAAAGCAATATTTTTTTTGAAAAATTAAAAATTGTAATTGATAATGAAAATGAGAAGACCAAATTCTGGAGAGAATAACTCTCTATATCGTACAAGCCAAGAACATTATGACATTGTGAGCATATATTAATACAAATAAAAACAACCTACAATGACAGTGTTGGATTGGAAAAGGGCCACCATCTTGAACGACATCATTACAAGTGGGAAGGTCCACAGACTTGGTATAGTTTTGCAAAAGGGGTTAAAAAAACCCCATTTGCACGTTATTTAGTGACTTAGTCAATTAGGGTTTAGAAATCACAGAGGTGATTAACGAGTCAATCTTCCTCTGTACGTTTTCAGCAAACCAAAGGCAAGAATTTGTGTTGTGGATGCATGTGTATACTTCATCATACTTCCTTAAATCTTTTCCACCCGTGCTATTGTTGGAATTCATCAAAGGGAAGTCTCTGGAGCAAAGACCCACTGCAGCAATTAAATTCCTTTCTAGAAGTTTCCCAATTAGGGTGATGGGAGATGGCGATGGACGATGGGTGAAGGGCGATGGCCGTTCCTCTTCTCCACACAGTCAGTGTTACCAAGGTATTAAGGTCTCTAACTTGATTCATACAATTTTTCTTATAGTATCCATTGAATGTAGTTCTACTTTGCGAGGCTTGAAACTCTATCGTGAAGTAGTCTTAGAAGATGTTGATCCAGTCCTAGACTTATGTCTGTTTGGAAGAGAAGAGTTAAAGGTTTACAAGTTCCTGTGCTTTGACTTATAGGTTCTGCATGTTCTTAACCTGTTTGACAAATTATGCCAATGATTTCAGCAGCAACCTACATTTTCAATAATACAATTTCCTTAAGAAACTCATCGATTTCAATGCCTTTTGGTACTCTCACCATCTCTTCATCATTGTCTACACTCTGCTCATTGTGTATGGCCATTACTTGTACCTGACGCATGAGTGGTATAAGAAGACAATAAGCTCTTAACTCCTTTTATGGCATCTAGATACTTCATATTCTTTGATTATTCAAATTAGTTAATTGTTGCACTCAATAGTTTTCCTTAAATGGCAGACTTGGATGTACATAGTTATGCCCATTACACTTTACGCTAGTGAAAGACTTATTAGAGCGCTAAGATTTAGCATTAAAGTTGTTACTATAAAAAAGGTAAATCGAACAATCTCTTACTATGAACATATCATATGTGGACTTACAGTTGTTAAAGCCTCAGGGATTCAGATATAAGAGTTGACAGTACGTGTTTGTGAATTGCACTGCCGTGTCTCCATTTACTTGATTATCTTATGTAATGCATGTTAACGAACTTCATGTGTATGTTAATTGTTAGAGAGTTTTGTTTTACTACTATGTCTCCATTTGCTTGATTATCTCTAGAATTTGGTTTTTTCATTCAACCTGTCACCATGTTTTTTTTATGTGTGTGCGTGTGTGTGTGTGTATGTGTATATATATATAGGATTACATAGATATTGAAATGTTATTGATTAACATTTCTTCATATATGTTCATTTAATGTATTGTCATGTATAAACACATATATAAGTTGACATTGCTTATCAAATAAAAAAATTTACTTAATAATTGATTATGATTACTATGTATGACACATTTTTTTGTAAGAATCAAAGAGTATGTCAGACAAATAAAAGATTAGTGACTCAAGGCCCCTTTAACCCGATTCTATTTTGTCTTAAATTAATGGATCTTACTTAACTAAATTTGTATGATTTGGATAAGTGACTTAATATTACATGAATTTAAAGGCAAAGTTAGGAATAAGATATAAGATATGTTTTAACAAGAGTTGTTACTTAATAGATCTAGGAGTCGCAAAAGATTTGATTGATAAGAATGTTATCTACATAATTTAAGTTTAGTTAGTTTGTTGAGTGGCTCAGAATCAACTAAATTTAAATGAGATCCTAACCTACTAGAGAGATTAGAGTAATATTTTTGAATAGTAGTGAGGGCCATTATTTTGAATAAAAAATAGGAGTAACTAAATACATTATTAAAGTCCTAATCTTCTTTAGTAGTTATAACATAACAGCAATACTTGCATTTCTTACATTTTGATTTTATTCTGAATAGAATTTATCTTGCTTAGTATAATTGACACTAATAGTAAGTGAACCAAATTTCTTAGACATAATTTATATTTGAGAAGAGTTCTCAAAGTTAGAAAGGAAAATTGTATGCGCATTATGTAATTTGGCTATAATCCTCATTAAGGATTTGGTTACAAAGTTTAAGAGATAAGTTAACAACATTTAAATGACAAAACGTAATAACATTTGGAATTGAATAATGTCTCATAAAATTTTGTAACATCATACAAGATGTATGCTAACACCATTATTGTAAGATGCAAAGGATGCTTGAAGTAAAGTTGAAAGGTATAGTACTTTGATGAACTATAGAATGATAATAGTTATCGTTAAAAGAAATGATTGCATGACTTTTCTTACCTATGCAAAATATGATGGAGATCGTATATATTTCTACTTTATGCTTATGTGTATTTAATACTAAATTTAGATTCAACATTATTATAATGTTTAAGTCATAGCAAGAAATATATTGCTGAGTAAAATTAGTTGATCAAATAATTTGTATATGTTGGATCAAAGGAGATTTATGCTTAACATAAACAGGAAGAATACAAACTTGGATAACTAAGACTATCCTTTCATGCCATATTAGGTAAATTAACATAATAAGAATCATAAAGCCGTATATTATAAAATTTGTGAAAGTTTCTTAAATTTAAGAATAAATAAATTAACTTTTAGTGAAAGGGAGATGATGGTGTTGAATTATTAGATCTTATATGTGATGTATTAGATGGAATAACAATTCATGAAGGAAGATTCTTATATTTCGTTAAAAATACTAATGACTTTATATGGTATAGTTACATGTATCAAAAGAAATATTGATTTAAAATTTCAAAAAGTTCAAGATGTTTAAATCTAAGTAGAAATTAAGCATTAAGAATGTTGAAGCATTTTGAGGAAATCGATATAGTGACATTTAATTTTTTAATTATTTATAGGGTATGACATTATCTAGTGAATACCTTTTACAAAAAAATTCTATAAGAGTATGGATTTATATAAGGAGGAAAATACAATATGAGATATTGTATGATGTAATAGATCTATTTCTTTTATATCTATGTCTTGCATTACATATTACCTTAGAAAGCTTCAATTAAATCAATTAGCAATCTTTCATATTAGATATGAAGCGTGAAGACTTTGAAAAAGTCAAAGTTAATGATTTAAGGATGTAATGTTTAGTTAAAACATATATTATCCACTAAGTTTGGAACTAACTTAGATAATAAAAGGTTGTGAAATATCCAAAAGGTTAGATATAATCTTACAGAACCATTAAACAAAATTTTTATTTCAAAGAACATTTATAGAAGAACGGTTCTCATGATAAGTGTTGAGAGTAAGATGAAGTTTGAAAAGTTCAAATCTTATGACAATACACCCAATTAGATCTAGTGCCTTTGATGATAATTTTGATGTATAGTTGAAAGGCTACGAGATGTTAAAAGATTCACTTTCATTATGAATTTAAAGAGCTTTTTAAAAGATGATTGTGAATTCATCATCTCTATAAAAAGGTTAGTAGGAGTATATTGTCCTCTTCAGTGGGAATATGTAGAGACATATTGCTCATAGAGAGAACAATAATCCATATTTTTAGTTGTTGGAAATATAATTGTGCAAGAACAATTCATATTAGATATGAAAAGGTAACAACTCAATACTGGAAAGTAGATTTATAAAGATAGATGCGAAAGTTATTTACATGGGAAAGTTATTTACCTATTCTACTTCAAGTAAATAGATAATGTATTAAAGGTGTTTAATATTTGAGATATCTGATGCTTATGAAGTATTGAAGATATCCATTATTTTATGTATGAGTTGATATTTAAATTCAAGGTTAAATGGATATTAAATTTAGAAGTAAATCCTAATTAAGGTATCATTTACATGGTACAATATCATTTTAAAATTATAAAAGTTCCAATGTAGCATTAATTGCTAATAAGGCTAAAAATACATTTATCATTTAGTGGAAATGATAATTTAGATAATAAGTTATTTAATGGATTTGATAGAGTTCCTTGCATTTTTTAAACAGTAACGTACTGTACAACATTAGAGCCTTTAGGCAAGTAAATGGAGCTAAGGTCTCATCAAATATCCAAGTATGTATTTAGGCAATTTCTCTTAATTATGATAATAATTAAAATAAAAGTTGTAAGATTTAAGTAAAAGCCCACAATAAAGAATCTTGTAGAATTATCTCACTAAACTACTATCCCAGCAGTGGCATGATCATCATAAGGAGATATGATATAAGATACTTAAATGATTGACTTAGTCCAAGTGACAGATTATTGGTTTATGCCCTACAACCAATCGATTAGTTATAGTTTAATGACATAATTATTTAAAGACATTCTTTATCTTAATATATATTTTTGATTTATACGATAAAGTCTATTAGAGAAATTGATATTGCAAACAAAATTGTGATAAGATCATAATTATAAAATTCATATTGCACTTATATATTATCCCTAAATTGTTCATTGTCATTATGCTATTGAGAATGGACATTAATAGAGGCTAAGAAGAGTAACACACGTTATGTTTTTTTTTATGAAAGAAGTAGTCGATCTCATAGAGTAAATTATGGAGATCCTAAGCAAATGTGTAAGTGCTTGTTAGAGAACAAGTTTACTAAATTAACCCTTTATGAGAAATCCATTCGAAAAATTACTTATATATCTATGAAAATTCTCATTGTGATGATTGTATAAGTGATGAATTGAGATCTCCAAATTTATCTCATATAAGGATTAATATATTTTGATGCCACTTATGTCCTATTATAATCAAAAGTAGCTCAGTTAGTAGTCAATGGATATAATATGAACTATTTGGATGTAGTTGAGTAATTAATATAAGATTCATCACCTTATAATGATTAAGGAATTCCACTATTTTCTGTTAGTATTAATTTGAAAAATCCTTGAAAAAGGTGGAATGACACTTTGAAAATAATTTTCAAATGCTATTAATTAAATCAATTACTAATGGCAGAGAATTAACATGATTGAACTCAAATATAGTAGACATTAATTCTATAATTTATGTTTAATCGAAACATTATATGATAAAATGATTGAATTATACGAAAAAATAATGCACATAAAGGTTAGATAAAATTACTTTGATATTCTTAAATATTTGAGTAGCCATAATGATGCGATGTTAGATGTCAACCTTAATCTAGGACAAAAATTATTTAACTAGAGAATTAAAAATAATCTAAATTAATTTAATTTTCTAATCCTAAATATGATTAATATTATAATTTATATCCATTGTCAACATATTTGAGAACCTAACGGGTCACACACAAAGAATGAGTTAAACAGAGAAAAGTTATTTTAATCAAGTTGGACTTGATTGTAAAATTTGAGAAACTTTATGATTAACTATGTGGTGTTTAATAAATAAGGATTAATATGAGATATTGAATTCTATTTGGACATAATTTGCATTGAATTAGAATTAATTATAATTCTAATTAAAGTTTAATTGAAATTAGAATTTAATTTCAATAAATTACTAAAATACGCAAAACTTATTATAAATATGCTTAGGCTTTAAGAGAGATAACACTTGTTGCTTAACTCTCTTTGTAACAGTTGAAGGTTCTCTAAACTTATTATGTGGATAATGTTACAAGTCTAATATTTGTGCCAAAAACTGTTTGAGACATATAACAAGAAAAGGATCAAGCTTCGAATTAAGATACAAAATATGTTTTGCTTTGTTATGATTTATATGTTAGTTATTTTGTAAAATTTACGTAATCTTGACTTTCAACAAATCATAAAAAGTTCCATAACTATTTTGTTGTGTGTAGGATTAAATCCAACCATGATTTCCTAATAAGTAAGTTGTAAGATATTTTTATCAAAGTTTATAATTATGTTATTTGCCAATTCTAAGGAAAAAAGCCATTGGTATATCTTTAAAAGGTAACTCAGATGGTTGTGGAAGATCTTTAAATGTCTCTAACTGATAAGTAAAAAATATAGCATATTTTACACCCTTATTTTATATTGTTTTAAGTTATTTACATAGCAAATTAAGGTAAAATAATTGCAACATTTTACTATTATTAACCTAAGTCATTTAGTTCCATATTTTATTTCTAAAAGGGGTTTAAATTATACTAAATATTTTCTTATAGGCTTTGTGAATTTAAGGAAAGTAAACTAGAAGAAAATATGGCCGTTAGCTTAGAAGGGAGACCAAAAACAAGTAAACAACCCACTAGAACGAGCAAATAACCAAGCAAAAAATCCATCAACAGAAAATGAAGCAACCCAACAAAAACACAGTAGCTCAAGACTCAGCCCATCACCAAAAGAGCCAAAATGCAACAACAAAAGGAAGCAAAATGCAATAAAAGGATGCAAAATCAGCAAAAGGAAACAAAATGCAATGCAACAGTCAAGACATAAAACAAAACATAGCGTAACAACCAAGAAGAAAACAAAACGCAACAAAATAAGATGGAGAAAACGCAACAACCAAAAGTAAGCAAAATGTAGCAGCCAAGACAGTGCAAAATGCAATAGAACAAGACATCAGAGTGGAGAAGGAGATGCACCCAATAGATGTCTTTAGCTCCAAATCTCTTCAAAATGGAAGAGATAGGAGGGAAATCAGGAAAATCCAATAACATATGGGGTTAGGAGTCATTTCAGAGGCTATAAAAATGGCGGAGTAGTGGAGGAGAAAGCAACAAGCAATCCATGCAAAGGGGAGATTCTAGAGAGGATTTTTCATTTGTAAAAGTTGATTGAAGCAAGGAGCTAGCGCGCGGAGGTGTGAGATTGTTCAGAAAGTCACAAACCACTGAGATCAAGTTAATACCTGACTAATGGAGGAAGAAATTCTAGACCTTTAAAGCTAGTCTAAGGTCTGTGAAGGCTAAAAAATTTGAATGAATTTTGTAAAACTTCTCCCTACTTCATTTATGATTTTCTATGGTTAGTTGATTCTAACTGCTAAATTTAGTTTAGAGATGCACTTTGAATATTTGGATTATTAATTTTCTGAATTCATTGACTTATTACCGACTTAATTTAATACTTATACAATGTATGAATTCTCTGATTTCTAATTCATGTTCTTTATATGATTGGAGTCATCCTTGATTATGTGAATGTGAATTTAAATCATTAACTCATAACGCGTTGTAAGATTTGGAATTTATTTGTTCTTCGAATAGATTATCAGAGGTTAGATGTATCTCTTAGTTCATAATGTACTTTTAGTTGAGATTGAGCTAGTTCGATTCTAGAAATTGAAGGAAGATAAGTATGAGCTAGTTGGTTAGTTTTTTAGGCTTAACTTGCTAAATAACTCGGATGATCCAAGTATATCAAATTACATAGCGAAATTGAAATTTAAACATTGTTTGTCCACTTGTACATATTAGATTAAGTTAGAATAAATTTAGAAGTTATTTATTTATTTTGAATATATTTAATTCAAAATTCTAAACCACCCTTTTTTATTTACACACATTTATATTGGATTAATTCATAGGCTTTGAACTTGTCGCAAATTGCTTGCATTGAAGTTTAAAATGGAACAAAATAATTGATTCACAACAAAAGAAGAATTTAGATGAAAAACGATAACTTTTTCAAAGGTTATCCAAGTTGCGAAAATATTCCAAATTTTTGTTAAGATGTGTTTTAAGTTTAGGAAAGCAAGTTAAATATTTAAGTACATACTTCATGTTTTGCCTATGATTTGACTTGTCTTATAAATTACTTAAATTCTAAACTATCTAACCAAATTGGATTGAGTTTGGAAGTAATTTAGAAGCTATATTTTTTTTAGTTTTCATGTTTTTTCTTTATTTTAAGTTTTAAGACTACGTGTATGACATAACGGAATTCGCTAGCATTTAAATGGTGAATTAATAATTCAAGTGTTGGTTAAATTAGATCGTAAATTTTTTTATGTTGATGTAAGGAAAATTTATATTTCATGCTTTATGGTTAATGCTGACTATTGTGAGTTCTACGATGACTTTTATTAAGTTATAAAATAATTTATCAGCTTTTTAAAATATTGGTTGAATGATTTTTTAAAAATGTGTTATACGTTCATTTTGTTCAGTTTTAATGTTATATCTCACTAATGTGGTTAAAGAAGACATTACTTGAGCGTTGATAATGTTTATATTTTTTATAGAATTCCTCTTGTATGATTGAAATTGTCTATTTTAAAAGTATTATAATTAATAAACTAAATTACCAAATTAACTTTCCTATGAGATCGACTCTTATTTATTCTTATATTAAATTGATTAGTAAATTAGAAATTAAAATAAGAATTTAATTTGTATACACCTAGCTACACGAATTAATAACTCTTAAAATAAAAAGGTTTAAGTCGTAGATCGAAATAATTCTCAATTCTTGGGGTTAAAATTGATATTATCTCAATTGTACTTCTCACTTAATTTTAAATTGTTATAATTATTAATATATTCTAAAATTAATTACTACAAATTTTACCAGGTTAAAAATTGTTAATGATAAGTTTTAAATGATTTATTACTTAATGAAAATCTGAAAGAATCCTCATAAACTTGCATCTAACCATTGTTAATTAAATCTACAGCTCTTTTTTCTTTTTCCTCGGAGGGAACTCGCACTAGACGCTATCTGAAGAGTCCTCCTGAACATTAATTACTATACAACGACAGGTATGAAGGTCATCGACTGCCAACGTGAATTGCTGAAAAGCTAACTGGTTGGCATCTCAACACGTATGTATTCTTAACTCCGTCCGCTAGACAAAATCTCTACCTTGAAGAGAAAAGATTAGTTTCGCAGTAGGTCCACTCTGAGTTCAAAAATTTGACAATAACCACTGTGGTGGGACGAATATGTTTAAAGTCAAAATCTACGACTGTTCGTTTGTTTTAGATTGATTGACAGAGTTGAAACAAATAAAGTAGCAATCCTAATATGCTTTTCAGAGACACGGATTAAATAATGCTTTGTTGCTGAGCCGACAAATAAGCAATAGAACCAAGACTTTAAATTGTAAATTATGAGTTGTTGCAGGAAGTATTGGATCAGGCGGGCTTCAGATCACACTACATTATCAGTGGATAGAGATTGTAAAGAAATCTTGGATGATGTGGCGACAATTAAGAGTTGGAGTTACAATGAGACTCAACATCTAAAAATAGTGGAGATCTTCGAAAATAAGAGTGCTAGTTTCCTATTTGAATGTAAACTCTATCTTTTTGTTATCTTGTAAATTATATCTTATCAGTTAGAGTTTTATTTGGATGGGAGTGTTGTCTAATTAGTCAACATGATATAATCTGATAGAAATAGACGTGATCTTAGAACGATCTTAGGTAGTTCAATTTAAGTGGGATTCTGAATATAACTTAGCTTCCAAGTTAGAATGCCTATATATAGCTCATTCGAGCTTTGCTCTGAACATTCAGTCTAAGAGAGAGCATTCCTTGTATTCTTTGGAGGGAAACTATGTTTTACCGTATCTCTCTTGTTTCCTTGTTGCTTTTACTGCTTCCGTAGTATTGTTTCTTTGAGTGTGCAAGTTAAACACTTCAAGGGTCGTTGAAGACTGAAGTCTCACTTAAGCGGACCTAAGTGAGGCTGTCGTGCAAAAGGTGTTGGCGATCAACTTTGGTAAAAGTTTGAGTCCCAAGGTGAGTTTTGTAACAACTAGTATCAGAGTCTAATTTCGGGATGACAGTAGGCAACTTGACAAAACGAGTGATTAGGGCGAAGCCACTCATTGGGCCAATTTCTTAAGGGGAGGAAGAGGTCACATCTCACAATACTCGATTCGAGATGTTGGACGCACAAATCCAACAGTTGCAACAACAGATGGCGGATTTGTTGAAGGCACACAAGGAGGCCCAGTTCCAAATCACAGTGCTGAGGTGTGCCATTGCAACAGATGCTGGTTGTGCGGAAAGCTCACCACCAAAACCTTCAGCGGTGAAGGTACGTGATCCTAGGGTGTTCTAAGGCCTGCAGGACGACAAGATACTTGAGAATTTCTTGTGGGATATGGAGTAGTACTTTGCGGCTGCTAGGGTGCTCGATGCTGAGAAGGTCAATGTGACATCCATGTACTTAGATGGGGATGCCAAGCTCTGGTGGAGGACGAGGACTTCTGTGAAGATTAGTGCAAGTAAAACTCTTGTGGATACGTGGGAGCTCATGAAGAAAGAGTTGAATAATCAATTTCTTTCGTTGAATACTTTATGGCTTGCGAGGTATGCCTTGAAGAAACTGAAACAATAAGGTTCGATAAAAGACTATGTTAAGTCTTTTAGGCCTCTATTACTTGATATTGAAAACATGTTAGACGAGGACAAGCTCTTCAACTTTTTGTTTAGGTTATAACCGTGGGTGCAAATGGAGTTGCGAAGGGAAAATGTGAAGGAAGTGGTTGGTGCAATCGCAGTTGCTGATGCCTTGGTAGACTTTTGAGTGATGAAGGAAACTAAGACAAGCTCCTCTAATTCTGCAAAGGGCAAAGACCATGCTCAACAGGAGAATACTGAGGGTAAGAAGAAGAAGGATTCCAAGAAGGGAGACTTTAAAGGGAAAAGCAAGCAAAATGGTGGCTCCAAGAATGGGGAGACGTCCTCCAAAAAGGGCAAGATTGCTTGTTATCTATGCGGTGGATCACATTATGCAAGAGAATGTCTGAGGAAAGAGAAACTAAACACCTTGCTAGCTGAAGAAGAGGGAGAATCTTTAGATGATGCAGTGCTAAATCTGATTGTGTTATTCAATGGGGTTAGTAAAGAACCTAATCCCTATGATGATCTAATGTACGTGAGAATACAGGTTAATGAGATAAAGGTAACCACGACAGTAGATACAGGTGTGTCACATTCCTTTGTGGTGGGACGAAGGAGAATACAACACCAGTAGCACAAGTGTCAGCTATGATCATTGAAAAGGAGCCAAACTATGCTCGAGAAAGCCCGAAATAGAAGGCGGGTAAGGAGCATATCATTGCCAAGATCGCGGATGATCAAGGTGATAGGGAAAGCTCAGTGGATGGAGCTCTTCTAAACTTATCTTTGGTGGGTACAGTGAGCCTTGAGAAGGAGAGTCCAAGTGGAAGCAAAGACAACCCCGATGGATTGGGAAAATGGTACATAAGTGAAGTGCCAATTGATATGAAGGCTTGCTACCGTCTTCAAGAGCTAACTAAGGAGTCTTCGAAGAAACTACTCATGGAGGAGTGCCAATAAACTAATTCGACGAGGGTATCGAATCCATCTAGTAGGGGTAGTTTGGTAGACTCTTAAATTTCGAAGCACTTCTCGGCGACCTTCATGATGTGCCTTAGGAGGAAGATTAGCTGGATTATACGCATGAGGGAGGCATGTGAAAATACTAAGGCAAACATAGGTGAGTGGGATCAGACTTGGTGTGAATTTTGGTAGAATCTCGGGCCTTATGGAAATTGACTCAACCCAGGTTAAGGACTTGGCCCATGCTCAGATGAATAGAGGATGACTAGCGGACTTGTTGTGGGAAGCATTGGATTAGGCAAGTGTGCTATGTAGGCTTCGGCAAGATCACACTGAATCATCAGTGGATAGAGATCGTGGGGAGATCTTAGATAATGTGGCGACAAATAAGAATTAGATTTACAGTGGGACTTAACATCTAAAGATAATGGAGATTTTCAAAGATAAAGGTACTAGTTTCCTATTTGAATGTAAACTCTACCTTTCTGTCATCTTGTAGATTCTATCTTATCAGTTAGGGTCCTATTTGTATGGGAGTGTCATCCAATTGGTCCACGTGAAATAATATGATAAAGATAGACTTGATCTTAGCACGATCTTAGGTAGTTTAGTTTAAGTGGGTTTTTGAATGCAACTTGGCTTCCAAGTTAGAATTCCTATATATAGCTCATTCAAGCTTTGCTCTCAGGATTTAGTCTGAGAGAGAGCATTCCTTGTATTCCTTGGAGGGAAAGTAATATCAAGGTTGGTTTTATTGTATCTCTCTTGTTTTCTTGTTGCCTTTATTGCTTCCGTAGTATTGTTTCTTCGAGTGTGCGAGTTAAACACTTCAAGGGTTGTTGAAGGCTCAAGTCTTGCTTAAGCAGACCTAAGTGAGGCTACCGTACAAAAGGTGTTGGCGATCAACTTTAGTGAAAGTTTGAGTCCCAAGGTAAGCTTTGCAACAACTAACCATCTTTGATTTCTTCATCCATAGCCATCCTCCATTTCGAGCTCTTGACAGCTTCCTTAAAGCTTTTAGGTCTGATGTCATCATAAGTGCCATGTTTGCTTCATCTTTTTTTGACAAACCTTCACCAGAAGTGTAATTTGCCATCCACACAAGAGGACGTCAATTTTTGCCCTCCCTTGCTATCAAATCCTCTTTAGTAGCTAGTGAATCATTCTTGGCCCCATCTATGACTTCCACTGTTTCTTCTTCTTCTTCTGTGTTCTTCATTGATTCTTCTTCATTTACATTCCTTTCAATATTGTCTCCCTATTCTAGTTCCATCAACTACTCTTTTTTATAGTTGGTAACCCAATCCCACACACGATCTTCTTCAAAGATCACATCACAACTTACAAAATCTTTTTAGAAATGGATCAAACATTCTGTACCTTTTGGATTCATTACTAACCCTAAATAGTACGCATCTCACACTTTTATATTCAAGCTTAGTTCTCTTAGCATTTGGAATGTGGACATGTGCCACACATCCAAACACTTGGAAATATTCGACTGATGGCTTCTCTTTGCTCCATGCCTCTTTTGGGGCCATATCCTTCACAGCTAAGGTAGGTGATCGATTCAAGACATGAATTGTCCACTAAACTGCCTCTGGCTGGAAAGTCTTAGGTACTTTCTTCTCTGACAACATAGCTCTCACCAGGATCATCACAGTACGATTCTTGCACTCAGCCACTCCATTTTGTTGTGGAGCGATGGTGTGGTCAAATGTCTCTTCACCCCATGTTGCTTACAGAAATCATTGAACTCTGCAGAGTTAAACTCTCCTCCTCTATCTGTCCTCAAGCATTTAATAGGCATTCCAATTTCTTTTCCCACAAGTATTTTGAAACGCTTAAAGTGGTAGAATATTTTTGACTTCTCTAATAGAAAATAAGTCCATGCTTTTCTAGATAAATCATCTATGAAACATAATAAGTACCTCTTCTGGCTGCTTGAAGCTGGTGTGATAGGGTTGTAAATGTCTGCATGAACTAGATTCAATTTTTCAATTGCTCTCCATTGACTCCTTTTTGGAATTGGAGTCCGATGCTGCTTACCAGTCACATATGCCTCACAAGTGACATTTGGAGATGTAATTTGTGGCAATCTAACCACCATATTCTTGTATTTCAAGGTACGCAGACCATTGTAGCTGAGATGGCCATAACAATATTGCCAGAGTTTTGACTAGTCTGTATTGCTAATTTAGAGACACCTTTCTTCTTCTGTCGTGATAGGTGGTAAAAGAAACATTCTGTTTGCACTCATAATAGACTCCGCCATTTTTCCTCTCTGTGGATGATAAATACTACATACACCATCTTTAAACAACACTGACAATCCCTTTTCCTAAAGTTGCCCCACACTCAAGAGGTTATTCTTAAGCTCAGGTACACAATACACAATTCCTTTCAAAAATAATTTCACAACTCCCTTTCCAATAACCTTCATTCTAGTATTGTTTCTAAGCTTGACAGTATGTGAAAATGTTGTATCCAAACTTGAAAACATATCTTGATCCCCACAAATGTGGTTTGAGCATTCAAAGTCCATGAACCACGCATCACTTCTCTTTACTTCATGTAGTTCTACATATGCCATTAACAGCAGCTCATCTTCATCTTCTAACTCTGCATAATTTGCCTCCTTATTCCACTTTGGACATTCATATTGGAAATATCCTGAGTTGTGACACTTGTAACATTCAACAGTTGCTTTGTTGAAAGTTATTCTTCCTCTTCCTTGTCCCCTTCCTCTGGGAAGTGTTCTTTCTCTGTCGCTTGTTCCAGTCCAATCCTCTACCTTCAGAACTTGATCCTCATCCTCATTGCTTACTGTTGATGGTAAAACCTATCTACTTGTTTTACGCCCAAAAATCGTAAGTGAACAGGTCATGACTTGTAGTTAAAAAGAACGGATATCGATCCCACAGGGATTGATGCCCAGATATCACTTAATTAGATAAAACTTTGTTTAAGAAACGAAATTGTTTAATGCAAATAATTTGAAAATTAAAATTAAAATTAAAAGACTAATAACAAACACTGAACAATACCAATATGCAAAAAAATCGGAACTCAAGAATCTAAAGACTAGAGATTACTTTTTTTTCCTATTTTGTCACCCTCCTATTTTGTTAATTGAACTGTGTCTCACCATAGATTTCCAAATGTATTAATTACCCTCTCAAGGTATAATTAATTATCCCTAATCGAATTAAAGGGAGTCAATTGGATGATCTTTTAACCTACCTAATGACTATATCGATTCAACTAGTTATTGAACTATCCTATGGGTGATCAATTGAACTCACCGAGATCTCTCTTCTAACTAATCAATTGATGTGATGATTGTACATAGGCCACCAACTCTCGTTGTACAATCTTACACAATTAATCTCACTCACTCTCTCAGTTTATTGCAAGATAACAAATAAAATCAACAATCATCAAAGACACTTTCATTCAATTCAACAAAATAGGAGTTATAACAAAATAGTTCAAAAGCAGCCCCTAAAATTAAATCAGCCACTCATGGTCTTCATAACATTATCAACATTCAAATAAACCATTTAACAAAGAATAGAAGAAGTAAAATTGACAAAAAATTGAATAATAAAATCCTTCTCTTTTTGCCAAAATTTGGAAATTTTGGTGTTAATGTGCTATTTTCTCTAATCTTGATGATGATCCTTGACTTCAATCCTTCTTCAAGACTCCAAACTTGTGCTCTTCACTCAAGGATGGTGTTTCTACAGAAAGTCCTTAAGATGGAGGCTTAATTATCCTTTAATAGTCTAAAACTCTAAGTTTAATGAAGTCCCGCGTATTGTCTCGGATTGCAATTCCCACAATCACGACCGTAGGAATTGGCAACAAATGAAAACCTCTTTTCTTTTCCTTTTTGATCTTTATCTCAATCTCTAAGTTGCTCAATCTTCCTACCTACATAAAAGTAGTCCGTTCTTACCCTAAATTAACATCAAACATAAAAGAACAACAATGGAAGTCAAAATAAATGAAAGCATACATAATGAATCCTAAATTACAACAATAATCAACAATTATGCAAGAAAACACATGCCAATTATCTATAAAAACATTTACTAATGTGCACCTATCACTTACCCTTTGAAACTTCTGTTCATGCACCACCAACGAACTCTGCAATTTATCGATGGACATGTTTTCAGTATCCTTTGATTCTTCTATGGACACTATAACATATGTGAACCTATTAGTCAGGGTTCGCAGGATCTTCTCAAGAGTCTTTAAGTCAGGCATATCTTCTCCATTGCTCCTCATCTTATTGGAGACCATCATCACTCTTACAAAATTCTCTGTGATGGTTTCATCCTTCTTCATTGCTAGAACTTCAAACTCTCCTCTTAATGAGTTAAGAAGAGATTTCTTCACCTTTATATTTCCTCCAAAATTCCGCTTCATTGAGTCCCAGACAATCTTGGCTGTGAGACAGTCCAAGATTTGTTCAAAGACAGTTCGATCAATTGCCTAGAAGAGATAATACTTGACTTAGTGATCCTTGGTTCTGGCATCATCAAGTTGTGCCTATTGTGCCTCAGTCAGCCTTGTCCCTTCTCTCAGCTCTTTAAAACCAATCTCCACTAAGCTCTAAAGACCCTTTGCCTTAAGCAAATTCTCCATCAGTTCACTCTAGTGGTCATAGTGACCATCGAAGTGAGGAATCTTCGTCAGAGCCTCGTCTTCACTCATTCTCTCAGTGTTTAATCATTTGAAGACTGCTGCTTCCTTTTCTACAAGCCCAGTGGGGGGTCTGATACCAATTGTAAAGTATTAAATAATACAAGAGCACAAACAGTTGGTGCAAAATTTTATCTCTTTATTGAAACAGCTCTTGGCTTTATAAAACCTTACATCTAACTGTAAGACATTTATCGGATCGAATGATTTTGTGCGTACCTGTATCCATGATTGTTTTGTTTTGTAAAATATTGATTTATTTCCTTTCTGTTTCCTTCTTTTAAGTGGTTCTTCAATGGTTCAGAATTATTGAGATATCATGCTCTAATAAGTGTTTGTTTCTAACACTTAAATATTCAATCACTAACCATCATGTTGGTTCACCAACCATCATGATGGTTCATTGTTGGAAGAGAAAGGAAAAGGGTCTTTAACCTATTTGAGAGCCATTCTATAATACCCAATAACCATTATCTTGGGTCCAATTCATAGAACTCAAATCTATAAGTCACATGGGACATTAATTAAATAGTCTAACAATCTCCCATTTGGCCCATGTGACGACTTGGTGATCCAAGAAGAAAACTTTAAGTGCACACAATATATGGAATCGATCAAGTTATCCGTAATTGAATTAAGCTGATGGGATCATGGCGGTCACAAGTTATATAACATGATTCCTTCCACATATGACATAATCAACTTAATTCATAAAACGTTAAGTGGGTCATTCGGTAATTGTTATCTCATAAATAGCAATTATTGTATACAACATAATATGGATAACCAATAAGTGAGCAAAAACATATGACTGTAATTGAATTCACAAGTGTCATAACAGTTCGAGCAAGATATACATGTCTGAATACTATGCTAACAAGGACTTATCTATAAGGCCCATCCGTTCAACATGACCAA
>JANZXP010000034.1:15066-26393 GCA_027576715.1 Erythroxylum flavicans
GTCCGCGGCCCGTCTTTTTTTGGCCTGGCCGGGCCGGGCAGAGCGCGGCCCGGGCCTGACCCCGGCCCGACCCATTGACATCCCTACTTCCAAGTATCAAGAACAGAAGCAGCTGTTCTCTCACTACTTATTTTAAAAAATCATTCTCATATAAGTATTCATTGAAACAATTATTTTGTTAATTGGGTTTTATAAGATTATATGGAACTTTTTTTTAGATATCTCATAACTTCCTATTATCCAATTTAGTTATAAATTTATTGGATAACGTATGCTTTAATTAAACATCGTATCTAAAAGTTAATAACTTTGACTCTATCAAAGTCATGTCATTCCATATCTAATATAAAATCTTACTGATTACATAGCCAATAAGTTGTTGTATTAGGCTTAACTATAGAAGAAATAAATATAACATCATACAATTGAAATGCTTTAGCCTTCTTTAATCGAAGTGCTTTAGCCTTCTTTCTAAGAAGATCATGAAGGGTTTTGAAGGAAATTAGCATAAGTCCAGTTGAGTCTATATATGACCAAAATATTATCTCAACCTAAAATCTTAAGGCAATGAGTCATAAGCCTTATCTTTGTATATAGCTCACTTCATCTTTATATCTATTTTTGATGTGAAATTGCTTCATTTGTGAATTTGTAACATCTTCTTATAAGTGGATCCATATATATCAGAGTAACTCTCCCACAACTCATAACTAATGGGAAGCCATTTGAGTTACTCTATATATCACTATTCATCTAACCCTAATTTATAATTCTCTATTTATTGAACTTCATCAATCTAACTTTAATAATAATAAAGGGTTTTGAGGGAGTGTGAAGAGAAATTGAATTAATTTTAAGTAAACCCATATACAATTAAGATATTATATCTCAATGTAAAATTTTAATATATTGATTTATGAGCCCTATCTTTATATATAACTTAATTCGTATGTCTCTTTCTAATGTAAGATTACTCCATTCATGAAATTTTATTTTTAATATTTATTACATAGGCACAAACAATATTTCACAAATTAAACAACACCTTATCCTTCAATCTTATAACAAAACATAGTGGAGCATTGTTATAATATTGTATTATTAATAGCCTAAAATAAATTAGCCCGTATGGTACAAAAGATCGTGAAGTTAAAGTAGAAATGAAAGCCCAATAAACGTTTAGCCAAAGAATTCATAGACAATGAAAAATCAGGGATATTGGAATAAATGTGCTAAATTTGTGGAAGTCCGAGATATGGAAGTTGATAAAATGGTGGAATGTAGTTAAACATGGATAAGTGGGTTGGAAGTTAAGAATTTTCTTGAGGCTAAATTCCAAGAAATGAAAGTTAAGGAGATAGTGGCAGGTGGTTAGCTGAAACGTAGGAAAGTGGGAAATTATGGCAAAAAACTACTTAAAGATGAAAGGATTACAAATTCACCAACACCATAAGAATGGAGGAGACACTGTAACTAGTCTAACATAATCACATTACAAAAAGAAAAAAAATCATTCTCCAATGGATACAATCAACCTATATCAAAACACTTACTTTCTTTACAGTGCAGAATCACCTTTATTATATTGAATTCTCTTTTATAGTTCATATTTCCCTTTTGCAATAATCAAATTACTTTCTTCACTTTTAGACTTCAGTTAAACATATTTTAGCATTTTTGGTAGCTTATAACTCCATTTACTAAGTTTTTCAAAGCCCACTTACATCATTGATAAGAAGTCAGGTACAAATTTAAGGGAAATTCTTCCCTGCCATGCCCAAAATTACCTACTTTAGCAAAGCAAATCTTTGAAGGACTCGGGGCCATCTTGCTCCTAACATAATGGAAGTTAGAGAATATAGTCCTTTCAGCTACTCCCTCTATAGATGAAACAAAGGAGAGGATATCCTATTGGCGCCTCCTTTCATTAGTTTTATTAATGACCAATATGCAATCAGGTCTTAAATTCTCGGCATACAGGGATTTGGTGTAGAGGATAAAGCTAATAAACTATAATACAGATTGAGAGGTAACATTGTAGCTATAAACTGCAATCGAATTATTCACCCATCACAAGTGAGATTACAAATTGATATGAAATTTGTCAAAGAAGAGGTTCAAGAATTGTACAGGCCTGGTTTAAGACAACTTGACCTTCAAAAAATCCACAAGACTTATCTGGAACAAACTAATCAGGAGAATTCTTATCCTTCTGGTTATAAAATTTTCAAATTTACCTTGTTTTCTAATGAAGATGGTCAATCCACCATTGAACACATGGCTCGATTCACCAGATAATGTGGAGGATTATCCAATTACAAAAAATTCAACTAGTTTAAGCTCATGTTGTTCTCAAATCATTAACAGGAACTATCGTTTCTTGCTATGCTTTGTTTCCTAGGAATTTTATTTTTTTTAGGCTAAAATAGAAAGATTGATTCATAAGAAGAATTTTAGGACTGAGCCTCAAGTTAGTATAACTGAGTTGTCAAGGGTCACTTAGAAGAGTGATGAGAATGCTGACATGTTCATCACTTATTTCAAGAAAATGAGAATTCAATGTTGGATCACACTTCTTGAAATCAAATATATGAAATTTGCTTTAAAAGGGTTGAACATTAAATTTTGAAAGAAATTCCCAAGGCATGAAATTTTGTGATTTATTTGAACTGCTAGCAAAAGTCTTTAAATATTAAGAACTTCTTAGGGAATAATGTCACCACAAGAGGAATTTATTAGACACTTTGCTATCAAGAAGAATTTTTGTGAATCAATAATAACCGAAGTCAAGATAACTCTAACTTACGTTTGCCTCTTTTTAAAGTGCAAATTCCTGAAAGTCAAAAAGAAAATGTAGGCTTTATGGACTCAAGTTCATTACACCTTTAAGACCTCAAAAATAAAGGAGATCTTTAATTATTTATTGTAAAATAATTTATCATCTTACCTCCATAATAAAGAATTCCTACGAAAAAGGAATTAGAGGTAGATACTATTGTAAATATCACAATACTTGGAGCCACTCGACAAATTTGTGTTGGGGAGTTAAGAATGTCGTCTAAGACTAGATCAATAAAGGAATTATGATATTTGTTGAGGTTGACCTGACTAGGCTGATAGATGAAGACTCGTTCCCACCAGTGACAACTATTAATGCCACTAAATTCAACTTACCTATTATTAGACGTCAAAAGAAATTGAAGACTTTAAAAGATCATTTAGCATTAGCATTGAATTTTATAAAATGTGTTTTTATTCTTAATTATAATAACAACCTTAGGCATTAGGCCCAACAAATTCCTTGAATCTAACGGAAGGTAGAAATTTCAAGAAAACTCATCAAATAAAATTCAACCAAGTTTGTTAGCAAAGAAATGAACCTTGAATTTTGAGTTATCAATGCAAATAACCTAGATTGTAGTGCTACCACAGGTTCCACCATCTTGATATTGACAGTAAGACATCTAAAAAATTTAATACCCTTAATTTGAACTAAAAAAATATAGCTTAGCAATAGAGATCCATTGTCAAGATAGAGAAAAATAAGGTAGCATTGATGGATGACCCAACTTTAATAAAGTCATCTATTTCTCTTAAGCAAGTACTACGGATCCTAATAGCAAAAAGGGAAGGGTAGAAGTCTTCAATGAAAAGCAAGCAAGAAAAAAGAGAATCATATATTTCATAGGAAGTCAGCTCGCTCTAAGAGCCAATATGAGAATTCCAATGAATTCATTACGATTGGGGAAATTCCTATTTAAGTTCCTTGTACTATTTATTCTATAAAGCTCCTCGCTTAATTTGGCAAACCTAGTGTAAGAAAGGCAGAAACCCCTCATGAGAAAGAGAGTATAGGGTGTCGATACTAGTAATAGGACCAGGAATTCCAGAAAAGGTGGTGCTTGAAAAGTCAACTAAGGTTATGACACAACATATAAGACCTCTATACATCAAGGGGCATATCAATAAAAGAACAACTTCAAAAGTTTTGGATGATAATAGGTCAGTAGTAACCATTATGTCAATTAAGATGATGATAGCTTTAGGTAAAACTGATACAGACTTGATCCCAACTAAAGTATGTATTGCTACATCCAATGGTGAAACTATTAGAGCATGAGGAATTCTCTCTATAAACATTAAAGTGGGAGGAAAGACTTTGTTAACTACTTTCTTTATTGTTATCACTCATGCTAGCTACTAAGTCTTGTTGTGGTAAGATTAGATCCACTCTAATTATTGCATTTCACCATCTCTCCATTAGCTTTTACTTTTATGGAAAGAATATGAAGTAGAGATATTTTTGACTGATTCACATCCATTTAGTACTAAAGACGATGCGATGGAAGCAAAATTCTACATGGATTATGTAAAGTTGATAAAAATTCCAAAGTTGTTTTGTTATAAGGAAGTAAAAAAAAGATAAAATTAAAAGGAAAAAAGTCATAAAAACGACTACCATTATAACTGTTCCTAGGCCAATGAAGGTTCGTATTATAGAGGAACCTGATAAGTATATTAAAAAAAGAAAAAAAATAGTAGTTGTAGTTATAAAGATCAAATATCAAATGCAACAAATCTTGGAGATTCTAAAGAAATAAATAAATGCGATAATGTAGAACTGGGTTTTGAGGAAGAAAGGAACTACAAATGAGTAATGATGGTTTCTACGAGTTGAAATCTGCCCCTAAGAAGTTTGCTAATTATGGGAACTAAGACCAAGAATCATTCCAAAGATAAGGCTGGAACTAGTAGAAATTAAAAGAGTTTGAAGATTGTTTCACTTAGGATTATATTAAAATGTCATAATTGAGTAGAACATTGGTAGAACACAGACTTTCAATAAAACTAGAATTATGCTCTCACTATTAACCTCCTAAACATTAATCCAAAGAAGTTAAGTTGAAGGTTAAAGAAGAAGTTGCAAAATTATGTAAGGATGATTTTATTACACCAATTAAATATACTAAGTAGTTAGTTAACTGTGTCTGTAATTAAGAAAAATGGAAAAATAAGAATTTATGTAGACTTTAGAGATTCAAATGCAACTAAGATGTATATATGATGTGATGGTAAATTCTTTAATATATACGATGGATGGAGATTGTCTATTCTCTTTTATGGAATAAGTTTTTAGGTGATAAACAAATTTTTATAGCTAAAAATGATATTTGTAAAATAACTTTTAGATGTCTAGGGTCAATAGGGATGTTTAACTGGGTTGTAATATTTTTTTAGTCTAAAGAATGTAGCAGCCACATATTAGAGGGTCATGAGTGCCATTTTTCATGATTTGATAGGGCATGTGTTGGAAGTTTACATAGATAATATTGTTGTGAAGTCAAAAAAGAGTACAGATCATATCTAAGGTTTGTAAGAAGTTTTTTACAGAATAAGAAGGTACAAATTAAAGTTGAATTCCTTGAATTGTTTTTTTAGAGTGAAATTAGGGTACTTACTAGGGTTTTTAGTTCACAATAGAGGAATTGAATTGGACAAGAATAAAACAAAATTCATTCTCTAAGCAAAACCACCTCAGGATAAGAAACAGGTTTTGAGGTTTTTAGGTTAGGTGAATTGCATGAGAAGATTCATTGCTAATTTGACAAGAAAAATAAGAGAATTTTTAGATTTATTAAGAATAAAGAATTCTCAAGAATTCCATTGGGAGGAAAGACATCATGCAATGTTCGATAGTATCAAGGAATACTTAACCAAACCTTTAGTGCTGATGCTCCCTAGAAAAGGAATTCTGTCAAAGTTGTATATTTTTGCTACGGAAGAATCTATTAAATGTTTATTGGCCTAGAGTAATAAGGCTGGCCATGAACAAGCTACTTATTATTTGAGCATAACTCTTATGTCAATATAAAAGAAGTACTAACCCATCATTAAATTATGCTTGGGGTTGTATTTTGCTTATTCAAAATTAAGGCATTACTTATTGCAAAATAAATTCTATGTGGTTTTACAGATTTACTTAATGAAATATACGTTGAATAAGCCAGTCCTTTAAGGAAGTATTGGGAAATGACTTATGATTCTTATAGACTTTAACTTGACATATTACCCTCAGAAATCTGTAAAAGGTCAGGTACTAGCTAACTTCTTAGCAAGCCATCCCTTAATCAAGGTACAAGAGGATGTAGGACATTTAATTCTCAATTGTGAGAAGAAGCCATGGGAATTAAAATTTGATGGGTTTAGTATAAGGAAGTCAGTTGGTGTTAAAGTAGTTATAATCACACCAAATGTGACCAAAACTCTTTTCTCCCTTAAACTAGACTTTCTATATATAAATAATCAAGCAGAATATGAAGGATTAAGAATTAGACTAGAACTTTTAGTTCACAATTGGTGTAACGCTAAGTGATAAGGGAATTTAAGTGCATGAGTTTAACTTTATCACCTTATTATACCGTTCTTGTCCAATTGTTAGAAGTCTTTGATGATATAGAATTTTAACATATTTCGTGAGGTGAAAATTAAGAGGCAAATGAACTTTTATAGATAGCATCTGGGTTGAAAATGTCAAAAGAATTAGTTCATAAGTGCATTGTGGTACAAAGAAGGTCCCGTCCATTCATTTATAAGAGCAAAATTTCACAAGTTTTTAACATAAAGAGGTCACCCAGGTTTGGAGGGTGTAGATCAAAGATTTTTATGGAAAATTCTAGCAAGAAAATGCCTTTTAAACTTAAGCAACAAGTACTCAATTTTGTGTTGATTGAAGGAATTTTGTTTCGTTAAGGAAATGACTGACTTTTTTGAGATGCCTGAGGCATTAATAGTAAAGAGACAAATTTATGAAGGGGTATATGGAGCACATCAATTTGGAATAAAGATGAGATGGATTATAGATCAACATGGATACTATTGGACAACCATATTGAAAGATTGCATATTATATGCTAGAAGTTGTAAACAGTGTAAAAAAATATGAAAGAATTTGTTGAATTCCCACATCTAAGTTACATTATGTATTTAAACCATATTTATTTAAAGGATAGGCCATTGATCTCATTAGGAAGATAAATCCACCATTCTTAAAAGGCCATAGTTTATTTTTTTGGCCACATATTAGTTTACTAAATGGGTGGTAGCTCAACCTTTGAATAAAGTTTATCAAACTGATGTAGTTAAATTCATCAAGGAATATATTATTCATCAATTTAGAATTTCTCAATCAATAACAAGTGATCAAGGAACCATGTTTACAAGTTATAAAGCTTAAGATTTTACTGAAGATTATAGGATAAAATTGTTGAATTCAACTCTATACTATACTCAGGTTAATGTTTAAGTCGAAGCATCAAATAAAAAACTTATTGAGATTATAAAGAAAATGTTAGGGGAGAATCCTAGAGAATGGCATTAAATTCAATATGAAACCTTATAGGTGTATCGTACTTCTAAGCGTACTGCCATAAGAATTAGCCCATTTTCCCTAACTTATATACACTGTGTTATTCTTCTTATAGAAGTAGTGGTTGCATCCTTGAGAGTAGCCAAACAAAATGCTTCAAAAACTTTCAAGTATTCAAAAGCGATGTTAATGCAATTAGAGGATTTAGATGAGTGTAACTTTAGGCTTTGACTAATACGATTATTCAAAAGGAATGGGTGTTAAAAGAATTCGTAGATGAGAATTCGACGAAATGGTTTTAGTATAGAAGTTAATCCTACCACTTGGGATGAAAGAAACAAAAATGAGGTAAATGGTCCTTATATTACGAAGTCACATTTATAATTTATAGATTTTTAAGTAATAATGATTGGTTATCTACTTTGGAAGGTGAATCTCATAGCCATTTTATCAATACGAAGTATTTAAAAACTTATGTACCTACCTTTTTTAAAAGGATGGGGATCAAAGAATGAGAGTGAATTCTTAAAATGAAATAACATTAGTTCAAGAATAACATTCATAAATAAAAGTCAAAAGATCAGCTTGAAACTAGCCAAAAGTTAACAAAGTAGGGAAGTTCACGTCAGGTCTAAGTTAGAGGACCAAATTTCACCACCATTAGTTAATATGTGACACTTGGTCCTACTTAGCTTATTGGACTTATTGCTTCCAAAAGTTGATTTCATGTTTCTGCAGCATTAGTGACTTCCTTAGCTCTGCAACCATCTTCTTGACTTCATTAACTCCTAATTGAGCCTCTTTCCATCTTGTTTAAGGCTTCTTAAATTTTTATAGTCAAATTAATGACCAAATCATGCTCAACAACTTCATTTTCTAAAAAATCAAATTCATTCTTTAGTTGTTGATTTTTTTTGTTAGGATATTCTTGCCTTTGGTCCCCTTTACATTATAGACCATTTGACATCGATGTGAGAGGCTTAACTTTTTGGACTATATAATTAGGGATGAAAACTACTCATCCATGGGCCTAAATTTAGTTGTTTTCAATGAGTCAATCTATAGGTCAAGATCATGCCCCAAATGACTCGAGACTTAATTATTCTAAGCAAAACAACATTGTTTTACTTAGAAGAGTTTATGTGACATCTCATGTTCGGGGTTAGACCCCAAAAGAGTGAATTGAGAGTACAGTGAGAAATTAGAAGTGCATTTCATGCTCATGCATCATGGTATATTCACACACATGAGAATATTTATTTTGGGACACATTATAATAATCGTACATGCATTCATTGACATTTTCTAGGTATTATTATTTGTTAAAAATGCAATCAAAATGTTGATTGTGAATTATTTGCGTTAAAAATTTATTTGGAGACAATTAGTAGTATTTCAAAATTTTTGGTCAATTTTAGGCAATTTTTGAAAATTTGGAGTATTTTTGGACAAAAATATTGATAAATGGACCAATAATATCATGACATGTGGCAGCTTAAAGATGTGACAAATGGCTCACATGCATGATAACACGTGGCAACATATGCATAAGCCAAATGGCTTGTGTGTGTGTGTGTGGTGATAAGTGAAAGATGTGAGACATGCACAATAGCCATGTGGGTGAAGCAAAAACCAATTCTGCAGCTTATGTTTTTCTCCATTCAGTTTTGTCCAACACCGAAAATACCAAGTTACATCTGTTGAGAAATTGGCTTTTAAATCTTACCTCGAAGTAAGAATTTCATTACTTAGAGAGTATTTATTCTGTTATCCTTGGTTTTCTTCATCCACCGAGAACTTCATTGCTGGAATTTGAGCTGAACCAAGTAAGTGGTTTTGATGATATTTTTATGGTATTTTGATAATGCATGAATTGGATTGAAATACTGGTGATAATTAGAGTAAAATGAAAATGATGCAGAAATTTATGGGAATGGATAAATATGGATACTCTGTTTTGTATTGGAGAAAAGTGGTATGTTGGAAATATATACATGCATGAGAAGTTTTACAGTGTGGTCTCGGTGAATGAATTCACTGAATGACTTGGGTGAGGATTTTAGGACGTGAGTGTATCAAGATAGCAGTTAGAGTATCTGGAATTGAATATGAGAATTCTGGGTGTTGGGTAATTTGAAAAGAAAATGTAGAAGATGAAACAAATGTAGTGAGAATGGAAAATACACAGTAGTGAGAGAAAGCTTGTGTAATGAATCGATTTTTAATATTTGATTATAAACTTGGTTTTGAGCAGTGTTGAGAATGAGTCCAGATGATATAGAAGTAAAATAAAATGGTAAAGGTAATTATACAAGTTAGTGATGAAGGATTAAGGAAAAATGTTGAATTATGAACTAGAGTATCTCATTGAAACAGCTCTAAGGCTTTTGCCTATAACTTTTGCATCCAAACTCCAAATGACTTGAAACTTAGATCAATGGATTCCTAAGACAATTTTCTTTCTCTCCATAAAAATTTAGAGCTATCTGAATTAAATTGAAAGTGATTGATAGGATGAAGGTGTGGAAGTCTGCTGGAATGTTATGAGCTGGAAAATTTTCATGAACATACTTCAGTATTCTGATTATAACTTGACCTTTAGATTTCTAAATAATTTTATTCTTAGTTTAGATTAGACTAGAGACATGATTCTACAACTTTCTTGAAGAAGTAGAATTTTGATTCTATCTCTAAGACTTTCAAATTTGGTATGAAACTGCATCTTAGCTTAGGCTGTAGCATTACCAGGGACAGAAATCATATCTTGTGATTATTGAATAAACTATATCAATGTAAGCTGAATTAGATTGAGATGTCTTCACCAAAGTTATAGCTTATTCTCTTATATTTAAATTGGTATAAAGTTTATAATTTTTAGATATCTGAGCTGAAAGATATGAGTTGTACAATTCGAGGGTATGATCATGTACTAGCCAAATGTTCGAATATACATAGTCTGTGGTATTGTCAGTATAACTTATAGTATACTGAATCAAATTAGATGATCTTAGAGTCATTAGAAACTTAAGACATGTTTGAACAATTTTACCAAAGAAAGTGTTGCCTAATTTTGCCATTTACTTTATCAGATTTAGTATACAAAATTGACCTATATGTGTATTAGAAGAAAAATCTGAAGTGGTTAATGAAATTGTTTTGACATTGTTTTGTTTTGGTCCAATTATCAATATACATGGTATTAATTAGGGCTTTGATATTTGAATGAATTGTTAATAAGGATCACAATAAAGTACCCCAGAATTGTCATTGAACATGCATTGTGCATATTTTATATAAGTACATATGCATAACAGAATACTTACATTAGTGAAAAAATGTGATAGATTGTAAATGTGTTGTGTATGTTTTAGAGGAGCATATCGGATGCCAGTCAGACATTGTCGGACCATCCAGGCAATAGCTTTTTAGAGCGTACTATGAGTCAACCTAGATGAATTTCCTAGGATTGATTTAATTTGATTTATTATGCTTCCAATTATTGAACTGTTGTGATTGTTTCTGAATTTCGGACTTAAAGTGCAAGGAGTATATATTTGGGACTGTATTGGAAGTGTTCTGATTTATTTGATAATTCTAGTTGTATTATGCTATGTGAATTCTCAGCGAAAGTTGAATGCCGGACTTGGATCTGATGATTATGAAAATTTGACTGTGCTTTATACATGAGTGTGATAAGTGGTAAATTCTGAATTGATGCATTTCATAAAATGCATGCTCAGATAACGACGATGTGACCGGAGTGGCCAGTATCAAGCACTTGCACGTAGAGCTTTGCTCCGTGATATATGATTTAGCACGTAGAGCTATGCTCCGTGATATATGTTTTTGACTGGGCCTAATGGGTCAGTATTTCTATATGTGATAGGCACTCGGTCACAACATTAATAACGAATGTGGAGTCTCATATGCATCTGTATGTGTTTATATATGATCTAATTTG
>JANZXP010000037.1:7468-17623 GCA_027576715.1 Erythroxylum flavicans
TTTCCATCATTCAATTCTCATCATCTTAACACATATTCATGCCAATTCAAATCTCATAACACTTGTATTAATACATATTATTAAGTTTAAAATTCCCTCACATGTTTAATTCTGAAATCCAACTCCAAGGAACAAGCAAATCATACATGTATTGTCATAAATATGTAACATTTCATCTAGGGTATATATTGGGGCCTTACACCAGGAATCGGTAGGTGTGCACACTAGTTTGGCCGACTAGTGGCAACATACATAACTATTTTGGCCTATTATGAGATTTGGCTTCCTAATGAGATATGATTTTACATGTGATACTTTTCTGCTCTTATGTATTGGAACTGGAAACTATGTTTACTGAATGAGTGATTAATAGGCTAGGCTTATGTGGTTCCTAACCAATATAAGTTGAGTCATAGATTAGGCCTACGTGTTTCTATGTCATGTATGTTCACTTCATAGGTGGTTATATGCATGTTCAATGTGTAAGACCGTCCTTAGGTTATTTAGACAGTCTTGGTGTATCCCGGGTTCTATTTGCGATATATGTTTTTTTCCTACTCATTGAGTACATAGTGTACTACCCCCTCTGCGTTCCAACCATGCAGGTTAATTTGGTAAGCTTGAAGCTTTGAGTGGGTAGCTTTTGTTTTGTACTTTTTTTTGTTAATGGCTCATGATTATGTTGATATGCTTTATAATTTTGTAAATTAACTATTGAATATCTTATGGTTTGTAAATGACCTTATATATGAACCTTTTGTATTGTCGTTAAAATTGCTCTTAAGTGGACTTAAAAGTCCAAAAGTTGTGGTTGAGTTTTAATATGAATATAGAAGTGCGTTTAAAACTGATTTACATATGTTTGAATTGAGTTTTGGGATTTTCAAAATACAGCCGTTATGTTATCCAAATGTTTTTAAAGATATTCAGTCAGCCTTGCATAGTCGGGTTAAGGGTATCGTGAGTGTCCTTAGCCCAAGTATGCGGCGGTTGTCAAGTGCCTAATGTGGTTCCGGGTTGTGACACCAATGCTTCGTCTATGTCTCAATCTTCCCAATCACTTTACATGCGACAAGTGAAGTTAGATTTCCCTAAGTTCGATGGCATCGATCCTTTTAATTGGATTTTCCATAAGAAACAGTTATTTTCCTACTATGATACTCCTGATCCTCAACGTTTAGTTGTTGCTGGAATAAATATGGAAAGTTTAGTAGTACCTTGGTTTCAAATGTTGTAGAAATTAGGGCAATTCTCCACATGGGCTATATTGACAGATGCAATTGAACACCAGTTTGGGCCTTCTCAATTTGGCAGCCCTAAGGCGCAGTTGTTTAAATTGACTGAAACTGAGTCAATTGCTTCTTACTATAAAAAATTCATAATTTTGGCTAATTGAGTTATTGGGTTAAATAAAAGATGCTCTTCTAAACTGTTTTGTTAGCGAATTAAAGCCCTATATCTGACGAGTGTTGTGGCATAATCTCCATCAACCCTTTTAAAGGTCGTGGATTTGGCTAGATTATTTGATGAGAAAGATAGTATTCTGCCATACTCGGTAAGACCCAAGACAATGTCTGTATCTTCAAGAACAATTAATCCATTTTCTTATTATAGTACCTATTCTACAGTTACTGCAAATTAGAAATCTAATGTTGCTCCTTTACTTCCTACACTGACTACAAAACCTTTACATCCAGTTAAGTGTATTTCACTAGTAGAAATGCAAATAAGGCGAGAGAAGGGATTATGTTACAACTGTGATGAAAATTTTTTGTCATCTCATAGGTGTCGAAATTTTCAATTTATGCTATTAGTGACTGATTATGATGAAGGGCAGGACTCACCTCCAAACAAGAATGATGAATAACCAGTTTCTTTAGCCATTGAAGATTCTTCCACAACGCTTCATCATTCATTCCATGCTTATCAAGAATTAATGGGAGTTCCTACAATATGTTTTGTTGGCTCTATTGATGGCACTAATGTTCAAGTACTTCTTGACAGAGGTAGTTCAAACAAATTCATCACTTGACATTTACAACTAGTTTTTAGAGTGTTGGTGGGAAATGGGAATTATTTAGAATGTCAAGGTATTGTTCAAGCTTTACATCTGATGATACAAGGTCATTTATTGGTCTTCTCAGCTTATGCGTTGCAAGCGGCTGGCTCCAACATAATTCTTGGTGCTTCATGGTTAGCTACTCTTGGACCCCACGTTTCTGATTATAGTGCTTTTATTATCAAATTTTACCATAATGATAAATTTGTCTCATCATAAGGAATTAAGTCCACTATGCCTACTGTTGCTTAATTCCATCAATTCAAAAGGCTTCAATCAACTGATGTAATTAAGGAGTTATTTACTCTTTTTGTAAGTTTGTTGGAAACTGAACCTAACAGGCTCATTACATTACCTTCAAATCTGCCAGAGGAATTAGCCACAATTTGTAAAAGTTCAAGCTAGTCTTCTCTGTACCTCATGGATTGCCCCTTCTCGATCCCGTGACTATACCAGTTAAGATACGACCATATAGATACCCTTATAGATAGAAAACAAAAATTTAGAAAATGGATATATCGGACGAGGGTTTAATACAACCTAGTACCAGTCCTTTTTTTGTACTAGTGTTACTGGTTAAAAAGAAAGATGGCACATAGCGATTTTGTATTGATTATAAAGCACTCAGTGCGGTTACTGTTAAGGATTCATTTCCTATTCCAATTGTAGATGAATTGTTAGATGAGTTGCTTGGTTAAACTGTGTATTCAAAGTTCGATCTACAATCTGGTTATCATCAAGTGCTATTTCAGATAAAAGATTAGGAGAAAACAACATTTAGAACACATTATAGCCATTACAGGTGGTTAGTAATGCTTTTGGCCTCACTAATGGCCCTACAAATTTTCAGGCTTTAATGACTGACATTTTTAGGCCATTTTTTCAAAGGTTTGTTCTCATTTTCTTTAATGACATACTTGTTTATAGCCCTTCTGAGAGCACTCATCTTGAGCATCTTATTGTGGCATTGGAACAACTGTTACATCATTAATTATATGCTAAACTTTCAAAATGCTCTTTTGGTCAATCCTGAATCAAGTATTTTAGACATATTGTTTATGTTCAAGGAGTGGATATAGACCCCCACAAGGTTAAGGTAGTAGTCGATTGGCTTACTCTGTAAACTGTTACACAATTACATGGTTTCCTTGGTTTGACGAGATATTTTCCTTAGTTTAACAGGATATTATTGATCTTTTGTACGTCAATATGCTTCTATTGCCCTGCCACTTATATAGCTTCTTCAAAAAAAATAAAATTTCATGGTCCTCTGAGGCGCGATCCGCATTTCAGCAGCTTAAGCATGCCTTATCATCAACTCCAGTTTTGCTCTACCTGATTTTTCCTAGCCATTTATTATTGAGGCTGATGCTTTTGGCCAAGGAGTGGGTGCAGTTTTGAGTTAGAATAGGGATCTAATTTCTTATTTTTTGAAAAAGCTTTCCCCACAAATGAGTGCTCAATATGCCTATGTGCGAGAGCTTTATGCAATAAGAGAGGTAGTTGCAAAATTTTGACCTTATTTATATAGTCATTATTTTGTAATTGGTACAAATTAGAAACGCCTCAGAAATCTCTCTGATCAAGTTGTATAGACATTAGGACAATAGGAGTGGCTTCCCAAATTAATAGGTTATCACTATTTTATTGAGTATAAACCAAGCACACAAAATCGAGCTGCTGATACTTTATCTCGTTACTGTTTATTTGCATACTCTATATCACATGCTTCTATTATTGATGATACGTTTTTAGAGCTTTGAAGTTCTACTGAGTTACAGGAACTTATGCGAAAATTCTGAGATGTCCCTGCTACCATGCCTTACCATACTGTACGTAATGGGTTGTTATATTGGAGGAATCGATTAGTAATTCCCCATCATTCTTGAGCCATTATTACAAGAATCTTACAGGAGTTTCATTGTTTTAAAGTTGGTGGATAGTCGGGTTATTTACAAACTCTGGCACAGATTTGTAGTCAGTTTTTTTGGAAGAGTATAGGAGAAGATGTTTGTACCTTTGTGCAATAGTGTCAAGTTTGTCAATAAGCGAAAATGTCTCATTTACATCCTGCTAGCTTGCTAAGCCCTTTACCTGTCCCTAACCAGATTTGGGAAGACGTGGTAATGGATTTTACAACAAATCTTCCAATATCTCGAGACTACTCAGTGATAATTGTGTTTATTGATCGACTGTGAAAATACTATCAATTGGCTCCCTTAAGAGGCAGTTATACTAGTTCACAAGTTGCAAAAACCTTTGTTTATATAGTGGTCAAGCTTTATGGCATTCCTCGTTCGATTGTCTCATATCATGATAGAGCTTTCACTAGTGCATTTTGGTAGCATTTGTTTCGCTTACAAGGAGCTACTTTGGCTATGAGCTCTTCGAACCACCCATAGATCGATGGTCAGTTAGAGGCTCTTAACAAACAAATTGAGATGTACTTAAGATGCTTTATGCTTGAACAACCTCGTCTCTGGGTCCAGTATTTACCATGGGCTGAGTTTTGTTATAATTCCTCATTTCATACTTCAATTGGCATGACACCATTTAAGGTTGTATATGGCAGAGATCTTCTGATTATTATACATGCTACACCTCTGATGATGCTCCTTCTGATTTGTTACAATAGTTACAAGATCGGGATGCTCTCTTCGACCATCCCAAGACTAACTTACTTTGTGCTCAGGAGATGATGACGCGATTTACCAACCTACAGTGTACTGAGGCTTTTTTCAATATTAGAGATTGGGTCTTCAGTAAGCTCCAGCCTTATCGATAATGCTCAGTGTAGCTTCAAAAGTCACAAAAGCTTGGTTTGCATTATTTTGGTAACTTTCAGGTGTTAGCTCGAATTAGATTTGTTGCTTATAAACTGGCCTTACCTTCTAAAGCCAAAATTCATTCTATCTTTCACATTTCCCTCTTAAAAAAATGTTGGACATCCTACACAACAATATATTCCACTGCCACTTCTCACTTCTAACATTGGACCTATTTATCAACCTCGTGCTATTTAGAACGTTCAAAAGACTATCGGCTTTGATAGGTTTCAACCTGAAGTTTTAGTTCAACTTGGATACTTTTTCTTCTTTTGTTGAATCTTTTCCTCATTTTGACCTTAAGGACAAGGTCATTCTCGAAGAGGGAGGTAATGTTATATCATAGGGACACGTGGAAGGTTATAATATTCAGGATATGAGGCATATGGTGAAAAAGAAAAGTGTCATATGCAAGAGTAACTGTATGAGGAAGTTCTCATGAAAGTTACATACATGAGGATTAATAGCAAGAGAGAGAGGTGTGGAAAATGTTATGAATGATCTCTCTGTATTCTTTTCCCTTCCATATTTGTCTTCTTCTTCTTTACTGCACTACAAGAGTTAAGACATTTAGTGACAATTTTTTTGTGACTAATAATTGATTCGTCACAAATGCAAGGTTTTTTGTGGCAAGACAATTGATTGACACTATTGTTTGGATTAACTGTGATGATTTATTTTTTTTGTCACTAATAAAATTGTAATTGTGACAATTTAGTATCTTTCACAATTAAGTTGTCACTATTAAAATATTAATAGTGTCAAAATTTCTTTTATTGCTAAGTTTTGTCATTAAAAGCCCATGCAATTTGGCGCCAAAATAATTTTGACGGGAATAAATTATAATTGTGACAGAACATATGTTAGTAACTAATATTTTCTATTTGTTGTGACAAAACATAATTTGGTCACTAATATATTTTTCTTTTTGTTACGATACGGTTAATCATCACACAATATTTTACTTGTTGTGACAAAAAATTTTGTCAATAAATATTTAATTAATTAGTGTCTACTTCATATTGTCACAATAACCGAACTATAACTATGGTCACAACTGTTCGTAATTTAGTGATAATTTGTTTGTGACTAACTATTTTTGTCATCACAAATACGAGATTTTTTAGTGCCAAGACAATTGATTGACACTATTATTTATATTATCTGTGATTATTTATATTTTTGTCACTAATATAGTGGTAATTGTGGCAATTTAGTATCATTCACAGTTAAATTGTCATTATTAATATAATAATAGTGTTAAAATTTATTTTATCACTAAGTTTTGTCACTAAAAGCCTATGAAATTTGACGCCAAAATAATTTTGGCAGGAATTAATTATAATTGTGAAAAAACATAAGTTATTAGCTAATATTTTCTATTTGTTGTGACAAAACATAGTTTGGTCACTAATATTTTTCTCTTATTGTGACGAAATAGCTTACTGTCACACGATATTTACTTTTTTTGATGAAAACTTTTGTCTATAAAAGTTCAATTAGTTAGTGTCTACTTAATATTGTCACAAAAACAAAAATATCACTATGGTCACTATTATTCGTAATCTTTTTGACAAGAAATTTTGTTGTCACTTGATCATCAACTTTATGTCACAAAGGCTGTTGTTAATATAAATGTAACTAATTAATGATAACTATTTCTTGTTATAAGAACATATTATAATTAACCACTCTAATAATTAATTTTGTCATTATTGTACGAATTTTAGGAACTAGAAATTACTTGTCATGGGTTTTTTAATATTATTATTTGCAAACAAATTTAAATATTTTCTTATAAAATATTCAAATTACATATATTGATAATCCAAAAGTAATATTTTACATATCAATAGATTTTTTTCTAAACATAACTTTGAAAATTCATCAAAATAAAAATCAAAATAAATAAATATTTAAATATAATAAAAATCTTGTTCCAAAATATTAAGCAAAACTCTTAACTTATTCAAATTTTTTTTTGAAAAATTAAAAAAATATATTAAATAATTTTTTAGAAGAGAAACATCTGGAGAGTCAGACTCTCTCATGTGGGATAAACCCACTTAAGATACAAAAGTGACTGAGCTACTACTAATACTAACGACATCGTGTAGAGCCAATGAAAGAACAAATGTTTTGACTGTAGCATCCCCTTTCTCGAATCTTTTTCAGCTACTCGATTTGGAAATGAGAGGCGGTCTATGGCTATAGTCAGGCGATGGGTCCCCTTCGGTGTGATTCTCCTTCTTTTCTGCATCAAGATACTCATCACACAGGTAAGAACTCATCTTTAGCTATCTTCAACTACTACGATTCTCGTGTTTAGGGCTAAATAGATATTAGAGGAAGTGACGGGAATGGAGGCGAAAACAATCGTCGGTAATAATATAATCAGGAAAGTGCGAGAAGAAGAAGATGAAGGATGGTTGGATCCTCAGATAGAGTTCCTTGCATCCAAACGAGAGACTTGGAAACGAGTGGGAGCTGTTCAAGGAAAATGTCAGGCCACTGAACAGAGTTTGAAACGTTCATGTCTTGAATCCCCTGAAATCCCAAACCAACAATACTCTTAAGAACTGTCTCCTCTACACTCTAAGGTCCTTATTCTGCTCTTCTTCTTCTTTGAGTTTGTTTTCTATTTAAAACTAAATCTCTAATGTGTACTCTCCAGCAAGTTAATCAAGGAAATTGATGAGTATGAAGGTGATGACCCTCTTCTTCCTTGGCTGCAGTGAGTATTAACATGTCATCTTTCTAGGTTTGGTTGATATGATTCTTCAACTCTTGATTTCTAGTCTAATCTCTTCTCTGTTCTCTGAAACAAAATAGGTGTATTAAATGGGTTCAGGAGGTGTTTCCATATGGAGCAGATTGCTCTGGACTCATTGTCATTTATGAACAATGTGTGCGTACCTTTTGGCATTCAGATCAATACAAGGATGATATTTGGTACCTTAAAAGTTTGGTTAGAATATATGAGTTACCTTCACTTTCTTTTCCCATTTTTCTCATCTTTTTGTGCTTCATCTACTATTGAAGTTTCTCGGGTCAATGTTATGAAATTGGGTTTTTAACTTAATTTATTTATTGCTTAATCCAAGTCCAGTTTGTATCACTTATCCAAGATGCGAAATTGAGAGCTTGGGTTGAATCAAAAGGAAAAATGAAGAGCTTATAGAAAGTGGAGGTTGTTACTTATTTTCCTGAAAGTTCTGCCAAGAAGCTCAACTATCACAGCTCTGGCAAACCTAAGGTTAACACCTATCGAAGCACATCTAATATTAAAGAGAGGTAAGATCAATTGAAACATAAATTGATGTTGATGTCTCTCTGCCTCATTCATTGACTACTTTGTGTACATGTATACAAAGGACGATACCTGTACCTTTCAGAAACATACTCCTTGATGATGGAGGTCTGACTGATTATTGCTTGGATGTAAGTTTCTCATTTAGCCGTCTTTTGCAGCACCCTATCACAAGAAGCTGGTTCTGCAGCTTATATAAAGCATATTTATAATGTCATAACCAAATTCGCAGAGTCTGGATTTTGCGGCTGAAGACAACAAAGAAGAGGAAGGTGCTAGTTCTGCAGAAATTACTGTAGAATCAACAACACACGTACATGGTATATACCAATTTGTTCCATCTTACAGGGATTTCTTGTTTCATATACAAGGAGGGAACTTCCTCTATATCAACTTAAAGAAGCTTTCCTATCCTTTAGATTGTTAAACATGTGCAAATTCTGCAGTTCAATGGTCTAACCAGGAGGAAAAAGTATCACCAGCTAGCGAGAAGAGGAAAGCTTTAGAGAGTCCCTTGAGAAAAGTTCTCTCTCCCGTAGATACGAATAGAAATGTACTCACGGATCATAAGTGTCCCTCTGAGCTCAAGACTCCAACAGCAATGGTTTCAAAAACCTGTCTGAATAGCAGGTTCTCAACAACGGGCACTCCTCTGAACAAATTTAATGTAATAAGCAGTAGTTTAAAGGTAAGTAAGAGGATGAGAATCCATAATGATCTGTATATGTCTCTGTGAAATGTTGTGCTGATCTGACAAACTTCATGTGCAGAGCTCTCTTATGCAAGGATATGTGGACTTCTTAAATTCAGCCAATAGGTAAGTTATGTCATTCATTGTCAACAGTGCTGCATTCTTGAGTCATTTCATTTCATAAACGGAACTGAGTTTGTTCATTGGCTGGATTTCATTGTGGCAGAGAAGAACTTATGGAACTAAAGGTTTGTTTCATTATTCCTTCACCAATACATGTCCTTATCATGAGTTTAAATTGGTGTTCCACATTCACTGACTCTAGATCATGCTTATCATTGTACAGGGGATTGGACCGAAATTTGCAGAATACATAATTGAACTAAGAGAAACAAGCCCTTTGAAATCGGTAAGCATAGCTTCTTCTTGTCAACTTCATGTTCTTCAACTTTTTGGTTCTTGAAATTTCTACTTCATCCTCGTTTCAGCTACGTGATTTGGCAAAAATTGGTCTCTCAACCAAGCAAGTAAGCCATAGCACAAGTGTTTGTTTTAGAAGATAGTATAGTAGGAATTTAAGATGCAGCATGAACTGAGATGACTAAATTCTTGCAGGTATATAACATCTTCAACCAAGCCGCAAGAGGTATATTTGACAGAGAAAGTGCAACCCCTTGTCATATATCTGATGAATGAAGTAGCGTTTATCCCTTGGATAGTTCATCCATCGAGTTGGAATCAAATTATCAAGCCTAATGTACTCTACTGTACTGTACCCTCGTGGAGTTGTATTCAACTATTCTAATACAACACCCATAGATTCTGTTAAGACTAAAATCTTATGATTAATCTAATGACAGTGTCTTAATACTCCATAGTTCATATACGAATAATAACAAAAGCAATATAATCGTATCTTCATCAACCAGCCTGTACATATGGCCCACCAATTTCGCTCTCTGTTTCTTTTGTCAAAGAGCATTATCACCAGTTCACCACTTTATGTGATGAATCGACCTGTGCAAGCTTTGAGCGTGACTTCAGTACATATAATAGAGTTAATAGTCTGGACCACTCTTATCTCAATAACCACTTCGTAAAGAGGTAGATCAGCCGTAGTTATCAATTATCACAATTACCAAGGTCAACCGCACCCACCAAACTAAATTATTGCACAGGTTCATGGACACTGAACTCTCGAACTAAAATCCAAATGTGTCTGCAACATCGAAACCTCAAACAAGTGTCTAAAACCAAACAAAGAAAGCGT
>JANZXP010000037.1:25458-43870 GCA_027576715.1 Erythroxylum flavicans
TTAGATCATTTTGTGATTGTATTCATAGATGATATTTTGGTGTATTCAAAAAGTAAAGATGAACATTCTAAGCATTTGAGGTTAGTCTTACAGATAATGAGGGAAAAATAATTGTATGCTAAGTTCAGTAAGTGTGAATTTTGGCTTGATCAAGTGGTATTCTTAGGTCATATAGTATCTGGACAAAGCATACAAGTAGACCTAAAGAAAGTTGAGGCAGTAATGAAGTGGGAAGCCCTGAGAAATGTGTCTAAGATATAGAGTTTTCTTGGATTAAAAGATTATTATAGAAAGTTTGTCGAGGGATTTTCTTTGTTCTCAGCCCCTTTGACAAAGTTTATGAGGAAGAATGTACCATTCAGATGGACTAATAAATGCCAAAGGATTTTTGAGGAATTAAAACATTGATTAACTATAGCACCAGTGTTAGCTATTCCATCAAGATCTGGAAGATATGTAGTATATAGTGATGGTTCACACCAGGGGTTAGGATGTGTTTTGATGCAGTATAGCAGAGTGATTGCATATGCATCGAGATAGTTAAGGTCTCATGAGTTTAACTATCTGGTTCATGAGTTAGAACTCACTGTAATGGTGTTTGCTTTAAACATTTAGAGACATTATTTGTATAGAGAAACATTTCAGATATTTACAGATCATAGAAGTTTGAAATATTTATTGAGTTAGAAAGAACTGAATATGAGATAAAGGAGATGGATTGAGTTGCTTGAGGATTATGATTGCAAGATTGAATACCATCCTGGTAAAGCTAATGTTGTGGCTGACGCATTACGGAGGAAATCTGATAGTAGTGTGGCACAAATTCAAACATCGAGGTTATCAAACCTAGTAAAACTGAGAGCATTGAATGTTGAGCTAAATTTGTGGAAGAATAAAGCATTATTGGCTACATTGAAGCTTACACCAATATTGAATGAAAGGATCAGAAAAGCTCAAAGCAAGGATCCAGAAGTAATGAAGCTTATTGAAAAGTTGAAACAGAATCTGAATTCTGAGTTTGAATTAAGGGACGATGCATTGTGGTTGAAGCATAGATTATATGTACCTGATATAAATGATTTGACAAAAGAGATTTTAGAGGAAGCATATATAGCAGCCTATATTATGCATCCTGGTACTACCAAGATGTATAATACTTTGAAACAGCATTTCTGGTGGTCAGGGATGAAGAAACAAATGGCGGAGCATATTGCTAAATGGTTGACTTGTCAACAGATTAAAGCAGAGCATCAGGCTCCAGTTAGGAAGTTACAGTCACTACCTATTCCGGAGTGGAAATGGGAGAGGATCATTATGGATTTCATTATAGGTTTGTCGAGGACTTTGAGCTAATATGATGCCAATGTGTCATTGTTGATAGATTGACGAAATCAACTCATTCCTTACTTATAGAAGAGAATAATACAATGGATCAGTTAGCCTAGAAGTATTTTAATGAGGTAGTGAGATTACATGGAGTTCCAGTATCTGTTGTATCAGATCGGGACCCCAGATTTACTTCTAGATTTTGGGGTAGTTTACAAGCAGTTTTAGGTACAAGGTTAAACTTTGGTACAACCTTTCATCCTCAGACAGACAGACAGAGTGAGAGGACTATTAAGACTATTGAGGATATGCTCAGAGCTTGTGTTTTAGAGTTCCAAGGAGCATGGGATCAATATATAGCTCTTATTAAATTTGCATACAACAATCATTATCACAGTAGTATCGGTATGACACCATATGAGGCATTATATGGCAGAAAGTGTCGATCGCCTTTGTATTCGGATGAAGAGGGTCTAAGGATTAATAAAGGCCTATAGTTGGTTCACAATACTATTTATAAGGTTAAACTGATTCGTAGTACAATTATGGCATCTCAAGATAGGTAGAAAAGTTATGTAGATCAACACCGAAGAGATATGGAGTACCAAATGGGAGATAAGGTATTTCTGAGAATATCACTTTGGCGAGGAGTGCTAAGGTTTAGTAAAAAGGGCAAGTTAAGTCCTAGATACATTGGTCCATATGAAATTACTAAGAGAATAAGACCATTGGCTTATAAGTTAGCATTACCAACTGAGATGGCTCATATTCATAATATGTTTCATGTTAGTATGCTCAGAAGATATCGGTCAGATTCGACACATATGTTACCGGCTTAGGAGGTTGAAGTTGTAACTAACTTGAGTTATATTAAGGAATCGGTTAAGATAGTTGGCCATCAAACTAAGCAATTGAGAAACCGAGTAATCCCATTAGTTAATGTCCTTTGGAGGAATCATTCGAGAGAAGAAGCCACATAGGAAACTGAGGAGAATAAGAGGAAATAATACTCCCATCTGTTTGATCAATCAAGTAAGAATTTCGAGGAAAAAATTTCTCAAGGGGAAGAATTGTAATAACCCATTTTCTATACTAAGGGTTAAAGCCTTAGATTATTGCATATGAGTCATATCATTTTAGCATTTGTGAAATGCATTTCATTCACACGTATATCATTAGCATACACACATGAATTATGATTTTGTACACATTGCAAAGATAATATATGCACTCAATTGACATATTCCGAGGTATGAAGGTTTAAAATGGTCATAATATGAATTGTGTATACACCCCATTATGTCCTAAATTTTGGTTTGATTGGTTACAAGTAGTAAATTTGGAATTAATTGTTACAATTGGAAAAAATGATGCACGAATTGGATACTTTCATACCTTGCTCTTGATGTATAAAAATCTTAGATTATAGGTTGTTTTATGGATGAATGAGATTGAATTTTGAAGTGCAATGAAGGTGAATTAATGCTAAAAAAGGTGCTAGTGTAGTGCTCTTGAAGTGGGAAAGAACTAGGATTAAATGAATGATAGTGAATGAAAGTTTCTGTTTTGGTTTTTCATATATGAAAAATTAGGATGACTCAGCTTAGAAATTGAGTGACTTTTGGCATAGATAAATGAATGACATTTGGCATAGCTAATTAATTGACAAATGGCAGCTATGAATGAGTGACAAATGAACTAGTAAGTAGGTGACATTTGGTAACTTATGGAGGGGATAAGTGGCTTACATGCTTAGTGACATATGCCATTGTAACATGGAGACCTAGCATTTAATGAGTCAAGCTACTGCAGGAGTAGTTTCTGTTGTGTTCATTCTTCTCCTTTCCATTACTTTCACCATCGAAACACTCACACACTCTCACAAATTCTAAATTTTGTTTCAATTTCATTCAGAGTCACCTCAAGATCCATACAAAAATCTGCTCAAAGATAGCTATAATCTGTTATCATCATTCTGCCTTTGCTAAAATCATTTTACTTCCGCCTTGAATTTGTGATGATCTTGCATGCATGGAGGGTTAGGTTAACTTGATGAATTGAGGTGGAACTTGAGCTAAAAAACTAAGTAAAGTGTTGATCTTTATGGCATGTTATAATAGAAAGATTATGATCATTGAATTGGGATAGATTGTATGATGTTGATGTTGAAGATGTGCTGAAAAATGGAGAATGAATGGTTACTTTTTTGTTCTATTTTTACATGTACGAAAATAGCAGTTTATGGTCTATTGTACGAACAATTTAAGTTAGGATTTGAAGTATAATTGATGAGGAATTCATGCTAAAGATAGGTGTTATTAAGGTGTTTTCATATCTGGAAAATTAGAGCTGTAGGTGTGTTTGTGAACAAATAACTATTAATGACATAAGTAAGAAGAATTTCGTACGCCTTACTATAACCAATATGGAAGTTAAATTAACCTGAAATGAAGTAACCTTAAGGGACATGAAATCTGGAAAATTTCAGGTGTTGGTGAATTCTCTAGGCTTGCAAAATTCGTGAAGTATTGAAGGTAGTAAAGTACACACATTAGTGATGTTGATGACAAATTCTGGAATTTTAATTTCAGCCTTATGAACATGTTGAATCAGCTGAGAAATTTCACTCTATATTAGTATATTCGGACTTGATTAATGCTAAGAATGGGCCTAGATTATTGCTTGATTAATTTTTTAAGAGCTTGATAAATTTTTGTAGTTAATTGATGTCATTATCTAAAGAATGGACTGTTTTGATGTGGTTGAGTTCAAATATGGAAATTATGATTTGTTAAAGGAATAAATGAGTTCTTTTAATGCAAACATGATCTTAAGGACATGAGTAATGTGTATAAGTTATGGATGGATGAGCATTGAAGAACATGGGGTAATTATGAATGAGACTTAGGTAAATGTATGAATATATATTGCTGGAAAAAGTATGGTGAATGTACAAATCTTATAAAAGGTTTTTGATCATGAAAATGTTATTCAATATTGGATGATGTGATATGCTTGTTGAATTAGGTTATAATTTATCTTGGTGTTCTGACTTGAGAGAACACATCAATGATGGTTCACTCACTGAGTTCGCAAATTCATCAAAATTGCAACGTTGTTTTTCAAGTTCAAAGGAGTTCTAACTACTAAGGTGTTATAGTAGAAGTCTAGTACTTGCATTTTGGGGACGAGAATGACTCAGAGGTATGATCAGCTGAATTTAAAGAGTCTAGTTAGAATGTTTTAATTTAGCATCCCATTTCATGTTAAACATTTAGTATGGAGTATTAAACTCTCAAATGTTATGTAATGTATATACATGGATTATGAGTTGTAATGACACTATCTAAGTTTATTTTCGGTGAATGAAATGGGAAGAGTTAATCTTTTTGCATGCTTATGACATATGTGATGCCTTAAATAAGTTAATGTGATTGCTCTAACGTGCCATTCTCGTAGGGTCTATTCTTGAATTTCCTCTAATATATTCAGACATATGCTATATGGAAGTAGTATGTTACATTTTAAATATCATCATAAATGTTGAGACTTGCAACTTACACATTTTATGTTTGCAAATGACCTCCTTTTGTTGTGAGGCAGATATTACATCAGTTAACATCCTTATGAATGCTCTGTTCACCTTCTCTCGATGGTCGGGTCTGCGAATCAATTTGGAGAAGAGTAGTTTGATTTTATCTTCTAATATTCAAAAGCCTCAGGATTTTCAAATTGCTACTGAGCTCCCTCTCTAACCACCTTATATGCGTTATCTAAGAGTGACGATCTCTCCTAGAAAGCTTAAGTATTTGGACTGTATCCCTATACTGGAGAGACTTAAAGCTAGAGTTCTATCGTGGCAAAACTAGATCCTATCCTATGAAGGGCGATTATCGTTAATCTTGTTGTTACCTTCGAGCTTTCACATTCACTAGCTCGCCCATACCATCCTTCCCTGTAAGCTTATTAAGGAGATTGACCGATTACTTAAAAACTTTTTATGGGCTGGGAGATGTGATGCTAGTGGTGATGCTAAAGTTAGTTAGAGGGAGTTAACTTGGTCCAAAAAGGAGGGAGGACTTGGAATTAGGTCCTCAGTTACTTTGCAAAGGATCCTTAGTAAGCAATTGTGGCGGCTAATCACTGACAAAGAAGCCTTATGGACTAAGTGGGTTCACCACGTCCATATCCAATAACACAATTTCTAGCAATTGAAGCCCTCCTTCAACTTTCTGGTGTTCTTCAACGAGGTGCTGAAATTGCGACTGTACCTTTACCCATTGATTAAATACCATATCAATAGAGGTAGAGAAACTTGGTTTTGGGTAGATAATTGGTACAACTTGAGCCTTTTAGCCAGTAGCCCAATTCTTGACCATATTTGTAACCGACTACTAGGGGACGCCAAGGTAGCTGAACTTATTTTGGATGGAGCATGGAGGCTGCACTTCCAGGGATTAGAATCACTGGTTGCGCAGCTCCCTCCACTTGGCGATCATACTCAACCGGATGCCATTTCCTGGACTTTGCATTCTAATGGCGTGTTTTTTAATAAGTCATGGTTCTGGGTATTTCGGCTTGATGCCAATCGAGTAACGTGGTATCACCTGATATGGCAACAATCCTTGAACCCGAGAGCATCCTTCATTGCTTGGTTGGTAATTAAAAATCAATTGCATACAAAATGTCGTTGGTTTAATTCGAAAGATAAGGAGTGTGTGTTGTGCCACGTAGTTGATGAAGACTGTAACCATCTATTGTTTTCTTGTGTGTATTCCTCAACAGTCTAAAGTAGTATCCAACATACGGTGGTCATTGAGAATTTGGTATATAACTGGCAAATCACGTTGAACTGGTATATTTATCGAACGCAATCGGATAAGGAAAATGCCTTATTGTTTAAAGCTACTTTCATTCATTCTATCTATTATTTTTGGAAAGAAAGGAACTCCATATTGTAAACGCTAGTAGAAACTGATAAATATCAATTAGTGTACAACATTTCAAACAAAATTAAAGCAAGCATTATGGCTAGGAAAGAGGAGCATTGACCGACCACAAGTTTGAGGACTAGATGACATATATGACAATTGTTCTTGATCCTTTTGTTTTTGCGTTGTCTGCCTGGTAGATGTTTTGTTGTGGGCTGGCTTGGTGTATATAGGGTGATGATGGATGTGGTCTCCTCCCCTTGTATAGTATTTTTTATAACTCCATTAATTAATTATTTCATATTTCAAAAAAAAAATTTACAAAAAGAGAGGCACATTTAATGGCAAATGGAAGCATCATCGTTGACAAAAGTAAAACGAAACAATAATTGTTTGCATATCATTTATTAAAGCTTTTCCTGATCCATTCTCCAATGCAAATTGAAATGATTAAATTACTTTATCATGCAAACTTGAATGAAAGTGAATTCCGAATGTGGCTTGTGGTTTCCTCTTTAATCAATTCAACAGTACTAAACAACATTCGATTTCCCAAAAGATGATAAAACATGTTCGTATACAATAATAATTGAGAAAATAAACAGAATCATTACGTAATAGGTAATATAGTAATTCTAGGTCACAATACACTAAACAAGAATTTATCACAAAAGAATAAAGAAATTAAAAAAGTTTAGAATAATAAAAACTAACTTAAAGAGATATGTTGAGAAGCAACCAAAAAGGAAGAGCAAATAGAGAATTTCGGTTGAGAAGAAACATTTAAAAAAAGAGAAGAAAAAAAAGAAGTTAACGAGAGAAATATTCAATTTTTTTTACCTACGGTTGCTTATTTATTACTCCTCATATGTACCTGCACCTATTTTAGGAATAAAAATTCATGATTATTTAAATTATTCATTCTAAATTCATTATTTCTTATCTTATCCGTTACTAATAACTAAAAAAGTAAAAATGAAGGAATGTAAGTCACGTACTCATTCCCATATTTTCATTCCTAATTAACAAATGTACCCTTACGGTTGTTTGGTAATCAATAATTAAAAGGAATCGAAATAAAAAATGATAATGAGAATGGAATCAGAATCGGAATAGGAATGAAATTAGTGATTATGCATATTTTGTATCATATTAAACAAAGTTAACAGTAATGTTAATATTTGGTATTAAATATTAAAATGATAATGATAAAATTTTTTGCTCAAATTTAGTTATTATATGATTTATTTCTAAATAATTAATTAAAATATTTTATATTTTATAAATAATTAATCAAAAAATTTCAATGATTTATATAATTATTAAATTTTACATAATTATGAATAATTTTTATGATAAAATAAAAGTATCAAAAAATAAAATAATCATTAAAGAAATTAATATTAAAAATCATAATATATAATTTTGATAATAATATTATGATAAGAATAATATCTTGATACATTTTGATAATAACTTAATAACATTATAATCATATCTCTTTATCTCTTATTCCTTAATTATATTGATTCCTACATCTACCCATATTCTATTAGGAATAAAAGTTCAACATTAATTAGAATTCATTTCAATTTATCGTCCCTATGTATTCTTAGTAACCAAATATTAAGTTTGAAAGTAAAGGTTGCATGATTACAAATAACCAGATGCTCATGGATGATATATTTTGGAATTAGATGGAAAGATTTTGTTGAGAAGACTCTATCGTCACGGTAATCGTGTGACTGAAGATTATAATTATGAATTGGTAATAAACTCCCACCCAAACTCCATCCTCGTCACTGTATCTATGATCCATCTTGCAAACAACCTAAGAGTCGCTACCTGATAGAAAAACAATAGATGTGGAGGAACTATTAAGGATAATTGAAACACATTTACAACTAACAAAAAGGTGGACTATTTATTGAATAAGAGATGGAGTAAGATTCCAAATTGCACCATTTGTTTTTTTTTTTTGATAACGGATCCTTATTCTTTAAATACATGTTAGTTCAATTTTTAAAAATATGCAATAATTTTGTATTATCACATATCTGAAGTGACTTATTTAAAAATTGAATGATGAATTTAATTCAACTGATTAATAATATATTTTAGTTTTTTTAAGAATGAATCTTTAGAAATGACTCAATTCAGGATGTCAAACTCATGAAATTTAACACTTTGAAGAATGCACAGTGTGATATAAAATGACAACATCTACATGTGCATTCCTCACAGTATTTCAGGGGCATCTATTTACAGGACAATAGGAAAAATGAGTATATATACATGGAATCTGAACTGGGTATTAACCCCATGCCTAGGTTTGGTCAAAACATCCAAAATGGCTTGTACTTAGAATGCTCAACATCCCACCTTCTTGAACCGTGGTCCTTCAATGTTCAGAATTATGGTCTCCTCATCTAATTTTTTGTCTGTTTCAATCACAACAAGCAAAGGACTCAATCTTTGGTCCTTCCTTGTCCAACAATTAAAACTCGCCGCAACAACTTGCTTGCCTCTTCGGATGAAAATCGGTAATAGCAGAAGGTAAAATGAAGGTTCCCTTTACAGTACTCGGCTATCTCTTTATTGAATTGATACGCATTTGCACTAATGTACTTTACAATAAGTTGACCTTAATTATCTTAGTTTTTATAAACAATAAATTTACAAAGTAACGTTCATGAACCCCTTCACAAAATTAGTCAACCAAGATGCTTGACATTGAAGTAAGAGTGAATCCTAACTAGACTAATATCATGCAGGAATTGGTCGTTGTTGATACAAATAACCATGTCAAAGTTGGGTGAATCTAGGCACCTACAAAAAGTAACCAGTTTCTATCAGTTGCCAAACTCAAAATTAGGAGCCAATGAGATCAATCTAATAAGAGTGAAGCCTACGGTGTACAATTAGTATAAACACTTTACTTTTACACATTTCCATGAGGGCCCTCTTGTACCTGAAGAGAAGGAGAACATGATCACATGGCTTTCCACGTGAAAAAGTCACCTTCGACAAAATGAATGAGATCACTGCAAAAATACTACAGTGAATGCATAAAGAATCTCTTCTACTATTTACTTTAGTTTACGACCCAATCATACAATCATTTTCTTTGTTTGTTGTATGATTCGTTAGTTGCTCAGGTCTAGATGCATATTTGTCGTGTGTATGTTAAACAAGAGACGGCTCTTGCTTAGACTCTAGTTTTGTTTAAGGACCAAGACCACTACAGCTAAGAAAGATCATCATGTTGCTGATCATTATAGATGTTTGGAGGGTTTGGAAGAGAATCCAAATAGCAGAATAGCCAACTAGCCAAGTGCTTCCAGCTGGAATGATCATATAAGTTTTGTTTCATATTGGTTGTAACCCAATGCATCATATTACTAGAAAGTTGTGACTATTCTATAGCTAAGAACTATAGATTAGATCCTCAAACAACTATAGTCTATTTTTCTAATATTGGAGAATAATAAATTCTCTTATATGTATAATAGTCTGCACTTAAACAAAATTATTTGAAGAGTAATGATTAAAAAATATTAAAAATTCCAAATGTCTAAAATGCAAAACTTCTAATACAAAGGAAAAGGGAATTCATATGAAACCAATAGAATCTTAGACTAAATATTATGTTTTATTATGATCTCTCAAACCAATCAAAATTTTCAGTTGCAATTTAAAATTTTATCTAAATTAATGGTTTTTAAGTCTAATTTAGTGGTAAATTTTAATTATTTTATAACTAAAAAGAGAATAGTATTAGAACTCATGGGGATCCAAAGGTCCCACAAAAAGGTTAATATGAGTAGAATACAAGGGCATTTTGGCACAACTTTGCTCTATAAATTGAGAACCATTTATGTTTACTCCTTGTGCAATAAACTTCTCAGTTCTCTCCCTCACATTCCCTCTCTCAATCTCTCTAGCTACCTTCAAAATACTAATCATTGTAACCAAAGACAATGAAGAAGAGGCAACAGCAAGCTCAGGAACTACAGAACCATGTCAGGAACAGAGAGAGTTATAGTTACCTGCAATATCAGCAGAAGCAGAAGCAGGTTCAGTGCAACAAAGGGAAAACTTGCAAGTTCAAGAGGAGCAGCTCCAACCTTGAGGAGGATGGAGCTTCTTCTGCCATTCTTTTGCTTGCTTGCATAGCTTGCACTCCCTCTTATTGATTAGATATAAACTGATATTGCTCAAATTCCACCTCCTCATGTATTCATTTAGCAATATTATGCCTAGAAAGATATATTACTTAGTACTACTCTCTGTAGAATATCGTCAAACTCTCTTTAATCCTTTTCATTGTTTGTCCTCCAATTCAATTCTATAGCACAATTATTAGTATAATATTTGTTTCTGACTTGATTAAGGCGTTTCCTTGTTTCTACTTTAACTTTATCTGTAGACAAATCAGGATCATAGGCAGCAAGGTTGGAGCACAGTGTATTGTCAAATATACTGTAGCCACACATGGCCTTTGTTGAATATTGTGTTTGTTTGGTTTCATTCTTGGTGTATAACTTAAAAGGCACATAGACCAAAACAACTACTGTTTGATGTGCCACACGTTTGCCAATTCGATGCCCCATAGCACAATACGAGGCCTATTGAATTGGCTATATTCTAGTAAGTAACAACTATGAAATTCAAGAGAATACTACTAGCAAATATTTTTAATATCAATTGAAAGGTAAACTACGCTAGAAGTTAAATAATAAGATAAGAGATTTAATAAAAAATTTAAATGGTATTAGATTATTATAAAATTGATTAAAGATGGGATAAAATTAAAGAATTAATTATTAAAAAAGACTATTTCTATCAATAGAAAATTTTAAAATTTAATTAAAAAATATTAAATAAAAATTAGTCAGTTAATTTTAGTTTACAAAAATTGAACTAGATAATTAGCTTATTCAAAGTTTTTAACTTAAACTAAATGAATTGGCTTTTTTTATTAAACCACCCAATATTTGACGGCACATAAACAACTGACTAATCTAAATTCGAGTCAAATAAGACCATTTTGAGTGATAAACCTCTCCCTCGTAAAATTTAAAACGACTTTATTTTTAAGACTCGAACCCAAGACATTCTTAATTACAAAGAAGCCTCTGCACAGCAGCCCTCGTAGGTAAATGAACCGATTTTTAAAGCACTCCAAGTACTTTTTTTTTTCAAGGGGAAGAATAAACAGAAATTACAATTTACAAGCATAAGGGCGGTAGAGCAACATCCGCTATATCGTTAAGAAGAATGCTGCCCCTGGGGAATAGTTTAACTGACAAAGGTTTAGGTGGTATAGTGTCTGCCATGCTGGCGACCTGCAGGGTGAAGGTTCGAATCTTGAGGGTAACCTTTAAGATTTGGGCCTCTTGTATGGTGAGATTAGTGGGTAAGTCCAAATCTTTGATCAGCACATCTCGCAATTTACATCCTCCACCAATCCTAAGGGCACAGGAGGTGGGGGCTCCTACTGTTGGAGTTTAACCATTTTTTTTTTTTAAGAAGAATGCTTAAACATCGTGAAGGGAGGGAAGGAAAACAAGTGACGTTAATACCGAAAGAGGGGCTATAATTGGCTACCCAATCCACACATCGGTTACTTTTTCTGTAATTACGTCGAAGTAACCAATCTAAGGACAAAAGGCTCAAAGTGCCTTGAATAATAGAGCTAGTTGCGGCCTTCAACTTTAAAGGAAGAGTGCTGCCGGTAAACTTCGAAATACACGCATAAGTTGGCAACTATTAAAGGTCAATTCCCTGTTGGCATCTGGTTTAGATTCCAGAAATAGGTTTAGGGTTTTTGGAACTTCTGGGTTCTGATGCATGGAAAATAAGTTAAACTGAGGCAGATCCTTTCTTTTGTGTACACGGAGAAGGAAGTACGGAAACATAAAGAAGTGAGAAGAGAAGCACAGAAGACAGAGAGTTAAGGAACAAGGCGTGTTTAGCGCTTGTTGTAGTTGAAGTGGTTTACGAAATCTGTAACCCTTATAGAAAAACAAAATAAATAAATAAAAGATAAACAAATAGCGAGTGAGAGAGAGGGGGGTCTTAAGTTGGGTTTTGATGTGTTGCTATAGAGCAAGTCTATTTGTTCGAAATCATGAGACCTCAAATGCTAAAAGCACTTGGGGAGTTCTCCTCCTATTGCAGCCCCTTTAGAGCAAATGCCAATCTGCTAGAAGTTCAGAAATTGTAGCTCAAAAAGTAAAGCAGCTCAAATCTATAATCTAAATCCAGGACTCAGTATTAACTGAAGAACGTTTTTAAAGGTAATACACACTTAAGAACTCGACAGAGAATTGGAACATAAACGTCCATCTTAAATGACTTCAAAGATGGAAGTGCTCTCTACGTCACACACATACATACACACCCTCCCCATTGTTTGGCAAAGACAACCAACCTTATTTAGTTTGGGACACATGGAAATCTAAACTTTGCTGGTTCATATATGCGCCGAGAAGAAAGTGGCATACTTCACGATTCCTGGATTTCGTTCAAATTTTGCCATGTCTTCCTCGGACAGTGTCACTAATGCTTCAATACCCTCACCATCCTTGGAATCAATGAATATAACCAGATTATTCAGACCCATTACGGTGCCTAACCAAGTTGGTTTTCCCCACCCGAAGTCAGTTTCATAAAAAGGAAACCTGCACCAACTGCTGATTGTTATTACACCTCCAATATATTTCATAGCTTGCTCATCTCCTGCATGCTTGATGCGTTCCAGGTAGCTGCCATCTGCATGAAGCTTCCTCAGGTACTCGTCATTTATGATCCTTAAGGACTGGCTCAGAGTTCCTGCTAAACCACTGTACTCTGATGAGTTCATGCTCAGGGGCCACTGTGACACTGCCAACTGGTTAATGTTTCCTATGCACTGTTCTGGCAATGGTGGGTTCATCCTTTTCCGTAAATCTACAGTAAGAATACCAAGGTGAACCTTATAAGGGGATTCATGCTTTTCTTGAGCTATGGCTATGGCTGCACTCCAGATGAGAGCAGACAAGGATTCAACCCGAGTTGGACGATCCGAAGATGGTCCGACGCTCCCAATTTTTTCTCTTAAAGCAGCTATCTTGGAGGCTTCAAACAAGAACCTTTTGGTAACCAAACTCGGCAATACATCTCTATCCGAGTACTGCCCCGTGGAGAAGCCTCCGAGGTCTTGGGGAGGGAAAAGGGAAGTACAGTCAACAACAACACTGTCGGAATCAATGGAGCCACCACGAGCAACGGCAGCCCAGGTTCTGACGAATGAAGCTAAAACAGATGCATTGGCTACAGAATGCCAAATGCAAACACCAATCGCCACTCCTCCGCAGGTGAAGATATTAACTTGAACAGCCAAGATCAGTCGATTGCATAGATCAGCTGATCTATCGTGGGGATTGCAGGGAAGTAACTGTTGAAGACTATTAGCGTCTGGTTGGTTAAGGACAGAAGACAGATCCTTGTCTACCTGAGCTCGAGTGTAACTTGCTCCACGGTCGTTGCAGTCGATTGAGAACGAGTCTTTGAATCGTCCAGCGAATGGATAGAAGTGGGATAATGCCTTTGAAAGGGAGGTCTTCAGGTGATCGTCGACGTTTTTGTTAAATTCTTTTCCAGGTTCTGAATAGAAAAGAACCACAGGAGCGTACATAGGAGGGGATAACTGATCCAAAAGGGAGAGCTTATAGGTTCTGTGTTCATCTGGTGTGGGAGAAGAAGGTTTGATGGTTTCTCTGTATAGGATATTGACATTCAAAGCCATTTTCCCTTCGCAAAATGATCAACAAAAGCCTGCGCGTTTATACATTATAAGCAAACCAAATCTGACATGGTAAAAAATGTGTGAAATCCACTGTAGAAAAGGATAAGGGAAGTAAAAAAATTACATATTTACAAGACATAGGGAGTTCAAAATCTCCAGAAATTCACCGTAATTGGATATGGACTAGACAAGATATCGTATCAATCGTGATCCAAAATTAGAAATCTTAAGTTGCAGACAAGATATAATATCAAATCACTGTCCTATAACATGATGTAATGACAGAAATTATTATATATTATAAAATTTCTGAACATATAACTACAGTCTACAAAATATTATTAGTAATCTAAAACGCGAGGTCGCGTGATGCACTAACAATAAAAATGTAAAAAGCAAATATTACAATTATAGGTTTGTTCTTGGCTTAGTGACGATTGACGAGGCTGTATTTATAGTTATGTATCTTGGCTTAGAAGGTTTCGGATGTTTTAAGTCAGGATCTGATAAAAAACAGAAATCCCCAGATAAAATGAAATTAAGGGTTAAAGTCTTAAGAGATTTGAATTGGATCGAAATGAATCAACATCTTTTTTTTTTACATAGACAATAGACACAATACAAAGCAGTTTTAACTCTTGCCTAGATTTGATAAATGCATGCGATTTATAATGAATGGACACTTCCCGGTGTCCAAAGAGATATAATTTAAGACTAGCAGGTGTTAATATTTATTAAGTTTCTTCAGCAACCAAGAACTGGTCCAATTATTTAAGATATTGAGAGAAGAGAATTGAAGATCAAGGAGTAAACAACGAATATTGAACTTGGTCTGACAAGCATTAAATTATGAGCAATCAACTAGAGCTGTATAATTGGATCAGCACCTTAAATGTTTTGATTTCACCTGACTTTAGATATCTCATCCGGTTTTTCATCTTTATTTTTTATCCAATAATTAAAGCTTGTTTGGTTTCGAAGTTTACAAAAGCATCTTTACTATTAGAAAAGGTGAAATCTTTCAACAGGGAGGTATACAAAAAGATCGAGCCCCACTGTCAGCATCAGAAACAGATATATATTCATCCATCTTTTCCAGTTCTTTAATGAAGCCATTTTTTTTATTGTTCAAAACTGAAAGTCAGAAATCTTGAGCATCTTAAAAATAGTCAAAAAGTGTGTGGGCTCTATCACTACAACAAACATACCCTTTCTCGATGATTTCTTTAGCGACAACACAAAATTCATCGCCGAAAGACAACATATTGTAACGTTTAAAAGTATTAATTACTAAAACTTACCATTTAATGATGAAACCAAAAAGCATCGCACAAGGAAAAACCTTTAGCGACGTATAGAAAAAATCGTCGCCAAATATTAAATATTTAGTGATGATTAAGAAAAATCGTGACTAAATGTTGCACAATAAGCGACGATTTCAGATATTCATCGCTAAATAATGCAATGGCAACGATTGTTGAAAACATTATCATAACTTGTCAAACATTTGGCAATGAATCTCAGAAATTGTCACCAAAGTTTCTATATTTAGCGACGATATTCTGAAACGTCATCAAAAGGTCAATATCTAGTGACGAAAGTTTCATTTGGTCGCAAAAACTTATACATTTAGCGACGATTTTTTGTCATCGTCACTAAATGTCAAGCATTCAGCGACGATTTTTATAAATCATCACCAAATGTTGGACATGCAGTAACGAATTCTAAAAAACGTCGCTGAATGTTTACATTTGGTGACGATTTCTAAAAATCGTCACCAAATGATTGACATTTTCATAAATTATTAAACTAACATTTTTATAGTTAAGATATGTTTTATTGGAGATTTGTTTTGTATGTTTATAACATATTATTAAAAAAAATTCACAACATAATTTTAAGTGTTACACAGTAGTATTAATTAATCATTAGTATTTATTAACATTGCAAAAATTAGTTATAAAAAATTTAAATAATTTTATCAATATAATAATATGATATATGGAGTAGTACGAATTTTGAATTAGAAGTTACCTAATTCAAACAGTCATAGAATCGGAATAATAACAGTCTACATTCAATAGTATGCAACTTGACCCCTAAGTAGTAAATATGTTGTTTGACAAATTATTACAGATACAACAATAAATAAACTTTAAAGTTGAGTTTAGTTGATTGACTCGCTAACTAACAATGAGATAATTATTTGTTTGGATTCCAAGTAACATAAGAGTTGGTAAAGGTAAATGAGTCCCCGATATCTGGATTCCCAGAAGAGTCTTTGCACATTCGAACGCACCAATTGGAACTATAACAATTGTTCCTTCAAGTGTAGAGTTTTTCACACCCTCCTGCAACAGCTTTTCCGCTATAGCTAAATTTGTAAAGAATGCAGTAAATAAGTCGCTAGATTTAATACCTAAAACACAATTAGTATAGAAGTTAGATATTGTCATATTAGTAAACCGTTAAATGAACTGAAATTGGAGTGACATACATACGTGCATGAGCAGACGAAGTATTCGAAATTGACAAAATTTCCAAAACAACTGATTTTCCTAATCCTTTACGGACTGTTGTGACATCACTCCTGCCTCCATGGCCATACATGTCATCTTTAAGACTCAAGGAAGCTTAAAACAACATGTAGTATAAACTATCAAATGTGAATATATATAATAGCTTCATAGGAAATGAGATGTACATAATAAAGAAAGTGACGTTGTTCGAATGATATCAAACACCTTCAAGCAGAAGATCGGCCATGGAAGGCAAACGATGATTAGTATATGAAGGGGAGATTTTTTCTACATTGTTGGTTTTCTCAGTAGGGACAATTTTGCCACATTTCTCACAACGGAATGAATTAGAGCCATCTGGAACTAGCCTCCATGTCGACATTCCTTCATTAATAATGTTAAAAGGTAAATCCTGTAAAAGTCAATTTAGAATAAAAAGATGATATGTTTAATTCCAATGTGACAACTGAAACTAGTCCAGTTTAGTACTTATACATTTTTTGAAAGTTACCCTTACTAAAATTTCAAAAATTTATTGCGTAATTTGTATCTAATGCAAAATTTAGAATTTAAAGTAGAATAAACATGACTATGTTCTTCATGTATATAAATATAGTATTATCTATATGTCTCTATATTACTATTAATGGAAATGAAAAAAAGTAAAATACTCTATTAACAATTTCATTAATGCAAAAATAAAGCTTTCATGAGATTAAACGTTAAATGTCGTTGAGAAGATAGACATAAAGAAATAATAAAGATAGACAGTAAATTATCTTCAAAACACAACCATAAACACAACTTATACATCAAATGCATAATTAAGAACTCACAATAAACACCTAAAGGGTTTTAGTGAATAATCACAATAGATAGAAAGAACAAAAGAATAATCAAAAAAGGTAAACTTGACGGAGACTACAGAGAAAGAACTGATCGAAAATAAAGGTAAAGCTTTTTTAAAAACAATAAAGCAGTAAAGAAAATGGTAGGGTTTTGGCAACGTTTCATAAAATTCATTGAAGGATTATTATACTTTTAGGCGATGAAAATAGACAAACGACATTGTCATTTGGAAACTATATGGAAATTAATTTATACACTGTTCAAATAAAATAAAATTGACTAACTATAGGCAGATAATTATACATCAAGAATATATAATTTTGAAAAACTTATTTGAAGAAATTAAACATTTTAATTATTGTAATTAATTAAAAAAATAATAATATAAGAAGACATCGTAATATAATTATAAAACTATTTCTAACAATTTATATTGAAAGATTAGTCATTCCCAAAAATTAAGCAAATGAAAAATAATTGCATATATAGGTGAGAAGATTAATTTTTGATTTTGTTATTGGTAAAAGGAAAAACTCATATATATTAATCAATTAAGAAAAATAAAGGAGGAAATAAAATGCTTAGGTTTTGGCGACGTTTTCAAATATTCGTAGAGAAATTATACTTTAAAGCGACAAAAATTTCCATCATCAGAAAAGGTTAAAGAAACATTTTTTGCGACGATTTAAAAGATTGGTAGCAAAATGTTGTACATTCAACGACGCTATGGGTATTTCGTAGCGAAAGCATGGAATTTAGCGACGAATCTTTGTTTCGTCGCAAAATATGGGAGATCAAAATAATATAACTACGTCGTTTTTTGCATTTTTCCAAAAGTTTTGGCGACGGTTGTTGTATATTGTAGCTAAAGGTTCGTCATTTTATGACGAATCTGTTTATGTCACTGAATGTTGCAGTAGTAAAAAAAATTTTAGGTGGGACAACATCGTTTGTCTAACCACAAACGACGTCATCCCACCTAAGTAAAAATCAAA
>JANZXP010000038.1:0-10951 GCA_027576715.1 Erythroxylum flavicans
GAATCAAGAAACTATGATTAATCAAAGGTTGACATGTACCATGCCTTATGATTAATCTTGATATCGTGTTACAAAGGAATTGAGTTTGTAGCCATGGTTATAGGTTAAATCATATTACCGATCCTTATTTGATTTGGGTAGTCATAATGTCTTACTAGAGGCCACTTATGACTTATGGGCCTTGAAGTGTGATCAAGCTCATTACCAACATCAAATGAGCCTATAGGATCACACACAAAGAGTGATGTGATTTGGGCTTATTTTCTTGGGCCTAATTTATTAGGCACTGAATAAATATATGTGTTTATTGGGTTAGATTGAATTAAGTTGTCGAGCTTTTATTATATGAGATATAATATGGGACGAAATTTATTGGGCTTCTATAATCCTAATGGGTTTAGGATTATGATATTCTTATTCCTAATAGGAATAGGGATTAGGGTTTCTCTATAAATAGTGAACATATGTCTCATTAGAGAAGATACAAAAACCCTAGCCACCTAGACCTAGCCGTTCGTTCTTCATCCCAGAGAAAAATTGTGCGGTGTTCTAAAGTGTTTTACAACTTGCTAGCACACATTAGCTGCTACTCGGATTGTTCATCCTAGTATGGATACCGGTAGAGGACGTTCGCGTGTTGCAGCTTCTACAAATCTAAAAACAAATACCAATCCGCGTCAAGAGGTAAATCTGTACATGTTGTGTAGTTTCGGTTATACTTTTGTTGTGTAGTATGGTCCATTCCGCTGTTTATTATGAATACTCGGGCCATAGGAGATCCAACATTGACACCATTCCTTGTTGCCTTAAGATGAGGACGCTTATAGGGTGGTGATTAGGAACAACTATTGGTAGTTGAAGGTAATTGGATAACTAATAAAGGATTCACCACTTCTCATAGAAGGAGATGATACCCACGGTCTCTTGTTGAGGTCATTAATCTTTGGCCAGAGTAGTTATGTGTCATGAAGAGAGTCTTCAATGACACATAGAGTAATGAGATCCCTAGGACAAGAACTAACATCACTTGGACTAGATGTGACATAGTCAGTCTAATGGGAGTTGACACATAGTCCATGCTCAAAATCAAGTAGGGTATAGGATGGTGAATTGATGAATTGCATGGTAATTATTGACAGGGTTTTAAGCTATGAAAATTTTTTAATATTTTAAACCTCAATAATACCGCAAGCGCACGAGTAGTTCGTATAGTACCTAAAGTATCGATCCTAAAAGGAGGGTTAATCAAATCTTAAAATCTAAGGCTGAACTAAATCACAACAATTCAAAATAAACAATTAATGCAGAAAATTATTCAATCAAACAATTAATTACGAGAATTAAAATTCAAAAATATAAATAGGATAGCAGTTGCATAACCCCATCGAAAATCAACCTAGTAATTACCAATTGAGAGAAAGGGGGTTTTATCCGACCTTAATAAAATTCTAATTAATTATGAAATTATCGAATTACTAGGTCTGGACGGTCCTAGGGTGGATTACTCTCTCTCGAGTTACAATCTTTAACCCTAATTTATAATCCCTAATTCAAATTATGGATTTGTGATCTCTCGATTCACAATTGACCCAAAACCTAAATTAGTTCTGAAATTGTCTAAAAACCTATCGAAAACCTATGCACAATCTCTCACTACACAAAATTAACGGTTCGATTTAATTCTTTATCTATCAAATTACCTAATCTCGTTAGCCCAATTTGATGATATTCACTTGGTTCACCCTCAGTTTGTTACCGAATTATTAAGAACAGAAATTGAATAAAAAAAAATTCAATAAAAACACAATAAATTGAATTTCATTAATATCAAAGACAAAAATCTCAAAGGTAAGTATAGACAAAAACTTAACATTCAACACATCCTATTCTCAACAACTATCTCAACTTTATACATCAATAAAATTGAAATAACTAAAAATACGTTAAGAACGAAATAGTGGAGGCAACGACGGTAGGAAACCTCCTGTTCTAGGAAGTACTTCGCGTCAAGCTTCTTTTCCGTGTCTCTCTTCCTTCGTCTCCTTCCTCAATCTCTCGATAAACTCTTTAGGGTTTTGGATTTTGACTGATGCAAAAGGCTCTTTTCTAGACTGCTTCATCTGTCCCTTAATGTTGTATTTATACTTTGAAAGCCCTAGGGTTGATTTGAGGTTGAAACGCTCCAAAAAGTCTTGCGAAACTTGAGTTTTTATGTCAGCCTGATATAGGTCACGATCGTGGCCCTGCCTATCATGATCGTAACCAGCGTCAAACCCTCTCTCTCACGATCATGGCCTAAAGTGCACGATCGTGACATGGCATGAAGCTCTGTGCCACGATCGTGGCCTGGGTTCTTTCAACTCGCCTCTTTCTATCACGATCGTGGCCTATTGTGTCATGATCGTAGGTCGTGTTTTTGGCTCGAAACTCTTCGAAACTTCTTCGCTCTTCACCGTTTACCCTAAAACACTAACAAACACATCAAGGTACCTCAAAAATATAACATTTAAGCTCAAAGATTCATACTAATCCATAAAAAACAATTAAATGCCTAAACTAACACAATTAACACATAAATAAATGCTACACACTCAAATTAACATTAAATACTTAACAAATTGAACCCTAAAACATCATGGAAATCACAACTATCAACATCCCCACACTTAAACGTTTGCTTATCCTCAAGTAAACAAAACAACAAACACACAACACACAATGCAATAATAAGACAATGGCTTCGACTTTATGAAATAAATTTAATCTTAAACATAATCATATAAGTTATATCTAATGATTAACATGCAAAATCGATGTGTAGGGGTTTTGAACTAAATATATAATTTAATCGAGATCTAAATGTTAATTTATTTACCTTTCTCAATTGTCCACACACATTACTAATTCTTTGGTCCTTCAAACTCTGTAATTGTTCCGAAGTATATTTTCATGAAAAAGTCAAGCTTATTACAAGTCCAGTAGGTTTTATTAACGAAACACTTTTTTTTGTTTTTAAACATAGACTTAGTCTTTTTATGTGGAGGCAAACATTGGTAATGAATGTCGATTCGATTACTCAACTAAGTCATGTTTTTATTAAACAGCTTGGTTGAAACGTCATTATAGCTTTTTGACTCGAAGACATACATTTGTGATGCTTGTCGATCTGATAACTCAGCCATATCACATTTTCAACTAGCTACTAGCTCTATTCGTGACCCGAAGGCCAGTAGAATAATGTTTTATTTAACAAAAAATAATTTTTTATTTATCTTGTTATTTAAGCTACTCATTTCGATGAAAAATACTAGTTAAGCTATTTAAGTTAAAAGGCCTCAAATTATGAATGAATGTGACAACCTATAAGGTGCTAAATTTACACTAGATCCTAATTAAGCTGTATATTTATCCAAAAGACCTTTAATTCACTAATTTTGTGGGCTAATGATTATTCATAACCTAATAGACTATATTCAAAATTAAATAAATTTCATTCCATCTAAGCCATTGATACATTCAAACAATTCACACAATGCATCCTAATAACTATCATACAATATGCAAAATTCACACTCAAGGTAAAACACATAACCCTCCCCATATTTAAACAACACATTGTCCTCAATGTGAGAAGGGCACACAAATACACCCGGGGGGAAATAAACACAATACACGAAAAAACGTAAGAAGAAAATACTAATAAAAATAAAAAGAAAAGGGTTAGAAGATGAAACCATTTATGGTGATAGTATTGAGACCAATTATGCTTGACATCGAAAATGTTTCCCTATCTTATAAGTGAATCAAGAGAGCAAAAGAATTAGTAATTTAAATAGTTCCAAATCATTCAATAGTTATTTAAGAATTTAAGAAAAACCTAACTACACAACAATTTAAATCTAACTACCAACTGTGCTAATTTCTGGTCATTAGCTTGACTTTTATCCTTTAAAACTCAACCAGGATCAATTATGAGCAGTTTATTTCCACCCTTTTTGTTCAACATCAATTTTGTAGCCTGTGAGTAAGCTACAAATTGCGAAATGATCAGAAGGACAATATTGATAAAATTATGAAAACCAATAAAGCTCAGTAATGTCTTTTTTTCGAGTGAATTGTCAACAAAAATAGGGATAACAAAACTCCCTGAATCTTCCATGGAATCCAATAGTTTACCCGGTAAGAGGGTAAGCTGCTCTTGTTCTTCTTTAGCCACTCCCTTTTCTTCTTCTTCTTTTTCTTCATGAACAGAGACTTTCATAGCTTCTTTAAAATCGAATTCCATTGTCCATTGTTCTTCATCCCCATGCTCTTTTGAAGATTTGAACACATTAGTTATCCTAAATGAGCTATTATCCTTCGGATTCTTAAATACATCATTCATTTTGAATGTCACTTGGTCATCATTAATCCGAAGGAGAAGGTTCCTTCCATGGCCATCTACCCAAGATTTTTCGATGCTTATGCATGGTATACCAAGATCTGGCAAATAATATGAGGGGTTTTCATCCTTTTCTTTATCCTCTTTCTTCATCTCTTGTCCTTCAATAAGGTGGGGTTTACTTTGATTTTCCACTGATCCTTCTGGCTCTCCCCTATTATTAGGTGTGATAGCCTCATATTGCTCTCTTTGATGTATTTCCATATCACTTAGAGAATTTTCCACACTTCTCTTACAAAATTCACAAGAAAGTTATCTCATTTGAATCTCTAGGTTGTGAATAAATGAGGCATGATTTTCTGTTACTTGCTCAATTTGCTCTTCTAGTCTCCTCTGACCCTCTTCCATGTCCGTGAGCTTATCTAGGATATTGTCTAATTTGGACTCCCATGAACTGGACTCATCTTACTAAAATTCTAATAGGCCTTGATTTCCTAAGTGAGTCCTTACATTGTTGGACCAACAGTAATCAGGGTGGTTCTGCCACTCCGAAGTGTACATGTTCCAATCAAGATCGTTATTTCCCCAACTATACTGTGTCTCATTGTGGTTTACAAAAGTTCCTTGCTCCCTACAATATCTTTCCTCCATCATTGTTCTTTCCATTTCTTCTTAGTATCTAGCTCTTCAGATGTCTCATTCTCACTCTAAGATGTGGTGATGTGCCTCTACTTTATGCTAAATTTCTCTTTATATATTTTTTATTTTTTATTTTTTCAAAACAAAAGATAGTGAAAAAGCTTTAGACTAAAGAACTAAACCAATCGCCTCCCTGATAACAACGCCAAAAACTTGATCTGGGTTTTACGCTATGAAAAAGTTTTAATATTTTTAACCTCGATAATACCACAAGTGCACGGGTCTTTCACGTAGTACCTAAGATATCGGTCCTATGAGGATGGTTAATTTAATCCTAAAATCTAAGGCTGAATTAAATCGTAACAATTCAAAATAAACAACTAATGCAGAAAATGAATCAATCAAACATTGAATTACAAGAATTAAAATTTAGAAATATAAACAGGATAGCAGTTGCACATCCTAGTCGAAAATTAACTTAGGAACTATCAATTAAGAGAAAGGGGGGTTTTATCCGATCTTAATGAAACTCTAATTAATTAGGCAATTATTGAATTACTGGGTCTAGATGGTCCTAGGGTGGATTACTCTCTCTCGAGTTATAATCTTTAACCCTAATTTATAATCCCCAATTTAAATCATGGAATTGTGATCTCTCGATTCAAAATTGACCCAAAACCTAAATTAGTTCTAAAATTGTCTAAAAACCTATGCACGATCTCTCGCTATACAAAATTAACAGTTTGATTCAATTCTTTATCTATCAAATTACCTAACTCTCGTTAGTCCAATTTGATGATATTCACTCGGTTCATCCTTTCAGTTTGTTACCGAATTATTAAGAACAGAAATTGAATCACAAATAATTCAATAAAAACACAATAAATCAAATTTCGTTAATATCAAAGACAAAAATCCCAAAGGTGAGTATAGACAAAAACTCTACGTTCAACACAACCTATTCTCAACAACTATACTTTATACATCAATAAAATTGAAATAACTGGAAAATACATCGGGAACAGAATAGCAGAGGCAGCGGCAGTGGCAAACCTCCTATTCTAGGAAGTACTTCGCGTCAAGCTTCTTCTCTGTGTCTCTCTTCCTTCGTCTCCTTCCTCAAAAGACTCTTTTCTAGACTGCTTCATCTGTCCCTTAATGTTGTATTTATACTTTGGAAGCCCTAGGGTTAATTTGGGGTTGAAACGGTCCAAAATGACCAATGCCGGCCATGATCATGACCAACGCCAAACCCTCTCTGTCACGATCATGGCCCAAAGTGCACGATCGTGGCTTCGCACAGAGCTCTCTGTCACAATCGTGGCCCAAAGTGCACGATCGTGGCCTGGGTTCTTTCAGGTCACCTCTTTCTGCCATGATCGTGGCCTATTGTGCCATGATTATGTTCCATATTTTTAACCTGAAACTCTTTAAAACTTCTCCATTCTTTACCGTTTACCCTGAAACACTAACAAATACATCAAGGTACCTCAAAAATATAACATTTAAGCTCAAAGATTCATACTAACCTATGAAAAGCAATTAAACACCTAAACTAACACAATTAACACATAAATACACACTACATACTCAAATTAACATTAAATACTTAACAAATTGAACCCTAAAATATCATGCAAATCATAACTATCAATTATCTATGGAAAGGTTCGTAAGTCGAATAATTAACTATCAAATAGTTCGTGTGTTAATTCACTTACATTCCAGTAAATTGGCATTATAAAACTCTTTCATGATTTGATTGGATTAAGAGTTAATTCAAGTGGCATGAAACCATTCATGATATGCTCGGATTAAAAGCTATTTCAAGTGCCCAAAATAATCAAGAACCTCAGGGTCATACGCATAAAAGATCAAATGAAATACAAAGTGTGCATGGCTTTCATTTTAACCACTTTATGATAGGTGGCACATAAGTGAGTTCTTCACTTAAGCCAAAAACACACAAAATTGAGAGGCAAAGGTCCAGAAGGGTTATGGAGGTTAAGAGGAGTGATTTTGAGGATTGTTCTTGTAATTTTATGCAATTGTTGCATGAGTTTAATTGCATGTAACTTGTTTATCATCTAACTATCAATTAAGCATCTACTCGAATTCATCTTGTTTGGTGGTCTAACCACCCTTACACACTAATTTTTCTTGATCTTTACGTATTCTTCACTGAATGTTGAAGGTGTTTGGAGTTTGCTACAATTGTAACAAGTAGAAGATTCAAGAAAGGAGGAGCATTTGCAAGGTACATATACTATAATTTCATGTTCTTACATTCTATTTTATACATACACATGGATTCTAGATTTTTTGGGGTTATCGTTGTAGCATCCCATTATCCCATGATTAGGGTTAGAAACCTAGGATTTTATATATGAGAGTTTATTGAGAATTTAGAAATACATTTCATGTATCATACGACATGCTCATACATGTTGACAATCAATAAAATAATTGTACATACATTTCATTGACATTTTCCAGGTATAAGTGATTTTAATGTGATTAAAATGTGAATTGTGAATAATTTGTTTTGGAGATTAAATTGGTGATTATTAGAATTAATTTCACATTTTTCGTGACATTTTAGAAATTTTTGAAAATTTGGTGTATTATGGACTAGAAAAAAATGCCAAGTGATGAGATAAATTGATACATGAAAATTTGGATGATTTAGCCTATAATTGAGTGACATTTGACATTGATTCATTGTGTGATAAATGGGCTGGTAAGTTGACGACAAATGGCATAGGTGACTAATGGACAAGTGATAGCTATAATACATGATAAGTGACCTAGTTAGTTGGAGACATTTGGCAGCATCTATGCTTGATAAGTGTTGAACATGCCATAAGACATGTGGCCATTCCATTAGATGACACCTAACACCTTAGGTGTAATATTCAGCAGGAGCAAACTTGGTTAAGCTCATTTCTTGTTCTTTCTTCTCTCACTCACATCACTGAAATACTCTCTTCATTCAACCCCTGTGTTTGTTTCTGTTATGTCCAATTGCTAAACAAATAACCCATGTTTTGCCCTCACAAAGTTAAGTAAAGAATCAGGAAAATAGTTGCCTTCTTGATTTAGCTGAAATCCATCTAAGTTTCACCTTGAATGTGTGATGAATTTTGCTTACTTGGAGAGCTAAATGAGTTTGATCTTTTGATCATATCTTGATCTGTGAATATCCAAATTGGATGGATTTTGATCTAGATTAAACTAGAAATATATGGCTAAAATTTTCATGAAGAAGTCAAATTTGAATTCTGTCACTAAAGGTTTTTAGATTTAGCTTGAAGTTGAGATCTGGCATAGGCTGTAGCACTACCCCTGACAGAAATCATGTTCTGTCTTTATCGAATAAACTTTATTTATTTATGCCAAATCAGACAAAGTTGTCTTCATAAAGGATGTAGCTTATTCCCTTAGCTTTCTATTGGAATAAAGTTTGTAATTTTGGGATATCATAATTGAGAGATATGGGTTTTACAAGTTTAAGTGCACTAATCTTTCAATCATGCACTAGCCAAAATTTCAAATGTGCATAGTCTGTAGTATTTTAGCAGAACTCATGGAATACAAAACCAAATTGAATATTTTTTGTTGCATTTGAAACTAACGACATAGGGGAACATTTTATGAGAAGATCTTATTGTTTAAAAACGTCAGTTTATATGCCAAAATAGCCATACAAATCTGACCTAAAATCTGCTTGAGAAAATTTGGAGAAAATGTAGGAAAAGGATTGTGGGCAGCATTTGTTTTTCATGGAAATGCTTTGATTATGTAATAGTTGAACAAACCAATGCTAGGGTATTTCCATTTGAGGTATTAGGGTTTAAGCTAGCTTAACGAAATTTAGTTGATGTTGAATGAAAGGATTAAAGTGAGTAAAGTGTATTATGGATTAAAGAATGATTGGAAGGTATTGTAAAGTGATTATAAAGTGTAATAAAGAAACATACCTGAGAATTTTTCATTGAAGATGCGTAATACATGACACATACATAAATGTACTTATGACTGATAATTCATATGAAAATGCACATGAGTGACATATAAATGTATGTGATATGTGATTGCATATAGAGGAGCACATTGAGCGACTGCTTCCAAACATTGCCGGGACTTTAAGGCAATAAGAAAAAGGGAGCATTTGTGAGTAACCTAAGATGGCTCACCTTGATTGTTTGTTTAATTTGAATTGAATTGAGATGCGATATTGTGTACTGAATTTTGCATAAAATTTCTGAGGTGTTTGATGTATGAATAACACATTGGAAGTGTTTCTTGAATGTGAATGTGAATTGATATGTGATGTTGTGTACTGAATTTCGGACATAAAATGTCCAAGATGTTCGATGCATGAATAACATATTAGAAGTGTTCCTTGAAAGTGAATGTGATTGACTATGTGTTCTCAACTTATATGTTGAATGCCAGACCAAGTCCGATGACCTATGTGAATGAGAAAGTAAATGTAAATACAATGGATTGAATATGATGTTTGAAAATGTGATATGCATTTATTCCATGAATGCAAGAAATATAAAGGCGGTTATGACCAGAGTCGCTAGTGAAAAAGAGCTTAAAGCTCAAACATTTGTGGTAAGAGCCTATGGCTCAATTTGTATGATAGAGCCCGGTATCCATAGTAGATATAGGACATTATGATAGAGCTCGATATCCATAACGAATACGGGACAGTGAAAAAGGCACTCAGTCACAACAATGAAATAAATGAATTCGAGTCACATAAACATTACATACACATGTAATATGAATATTTTGACTGATTGCAATGTTTTGAGGCTTTTTATTGTATGAAATGTGTGAATACTTATTAATGAACATATTTGGCATAATCGCGATGAAATGATGAATTGTATAGTTTTTGGAATGTGATATTTGTGAGTAAAGTGATTTATGATATCACTTGATGATAATTGAGATGATGTGAATTATATGATGATATATATTGTGTGTTGCATGACAAGAGTGAAGCATCGAGAATGGTTACTCAATTGAGTTTGCAAAACTCAACCAAATTGTGATGTTGACATTTTCAAGTTTGAGAGAGAGACGACTTAGCTTCTAAGACTGTTTAGAAGAAATTTTGTACAACTTTTAGATAGAGAACATAGCTCAAAGGTCGGTCAGTTGAGACTGAAGGAGTAGTTTTAATTTTTATTTAATCCTTATATATGTAGCATATTTTGTAAACAGAGCTGTGACTCTAATAGACTGAAATTATATAAACATAAATAATGGATATCATGCTATATTGTAAATTATGGTTTGTGAAATGATATGTGGAGATTTCAAATTTAGACATTGTGTTAATTGTTATTTTAATTATGATGCCATGCCATATATTAAAAGTGAGATAGTTAGCATGCCATTTCTGTTAGGTATGTGCACATTCGTTTGAAGGGTGTACGTGTACAAATCAGATGGAATTGGGGTGCTACAGTTGGTGGTATCAGAGCATGGTTGGCATCCATAGGGATATGTAGGAATGTTAAGCATGAAATATTGTGAGAATTTCAGATGGTATTTGAAGTTATTGTCTTTTATAGGTCATCAGCTATAGGTGATCAAGTGGAACAATTAGCTGACCTAGGATCAGAAAGAGCCAGTAGAGAGTCATCTGTGTTTTGACCTGAGGGCATGCCTCCGAGAATTCCTGAGAGAAGGGAAAGGAGGTATGATAAATTGTGAAAGCAAGGGGCTGTGGACTTTTACAGAAGTGCAGACCTTGTAGAGGTCGAGGGATGGCTGGAAAGAATAGAGAGAGTCTTTGACCAGATGGATTGTGAGTTGGACGAGAGGTTCAACTATACTGTGTCTTTACTGCAAGGCCTAGCTTACCAGTGGTGGAAAACTATCCCAAACAGTACCATCAGGCCTTGTAGT
>JANZXP010000039.1:0-39065 GCA_027576715.1 Erythroxylum flavicans
TCTCTACTTCCTTCTCACTCACGGCACCAACATCTACTTGAGAGGGTGAGAGTCTATATAGTATGGTGAATCAAAGAGGAATAGATAGGGTGTAGGAGAGTAAAAGAGTGAAGAAGAAATAAGCAAAATTCAAAGGAGGCTAAGAGTTAGCAACCTTCGGATGGAGGAGAATAAATTCTCCCTTACAAGACACTTTGTTTTTAATCTTAAGAAAAGAAGACACCAGAAGCTTGGAAGAAGGAGTCGTAGACTCATTCAAACTTAGGGTTTTTCATTATTAAGAATGTGACAAATGTCACATTCTTATAGGTTTAGAGCTTTCTTCACAATTTACTTCAATTTCACTCCAACTTCCAATGGCTCACTCTAAATATTCCAAAACGCTTATACCTAAATTTTCATTGCCATTGGACCACAAATTTGCTACTGATTGGCTCCTATCAGTCACTTAGCAATATTCCGGGTCCGGAAACAATTCCAGAAAATTCCCGAAAAATTCCTGTAATTCCCTTAAATTAGGAAATCCACTAAAACCCTCTCCAATTCACTTTTACACAAGCAGAGTCTATTTTTGAAAACCACTGTTTATTACACTAATACCGGGAATAAGTCATGAATGCATGTACCAATTTTTCATACACAATAATTCACATTTTCACAATTGCATGAGCATGCTATATGTCTGTCCTAACTTCACTAATTGGTCTTCTCATAGACCCGTTTCCCTGATCCGACCCGTTAGGTGGGACCGGGATGTTACATTTTTAGGTTTATAATCAGGCTAAAGGTAAACATATGTTATCACAAACTCAAAAAAATTAATACAAAGTACCAAATTTCTAATAAATCATTCATAAGTAAACCCCAAAGCGTTCAACAGTAAAAAAAATCCTTCAAAGCTTACTAAATCATCTATCTATAACAATAAAATCCTCCTAAGTGGAGTACATAACTCAATCCTTTTTTTATCCATAAACTCCTTCTTTATTGACTCTTCACTTGAAAACGTATAAAGTATGGTACTACATTTCTAAATAAGAAAAAAAAAACTAATAAGATAAAACTACATCCACTTATCTTTACGAAAGAAACTACAATATTGTATCTATATGGCACTACCAACCTCTCCGAACTACCAGCTAAAGAAAAAAGTCTTAATAATGCATTATATTATATTAATCATAAGAAATGCAATACATAATGGTGTTGACCAACCACATAATTCCATGGAAACCTAAACAATGCACTCCAAGCAATGGAATGGTACATATCCCATTCTACCTTCAACTAGTTTACTCAAGTAACCAGACTTATACATGGTACATGTCCCATTCTACCTCCAACCAATTTACTCAAGCAAACAAACTTATACACATCTAGCTAGCCCCAAATAATACTCTCTAAGTAGCAAAATGATATATCTTGATTCTAGCGTAGGCTAATTTGTCCTATACAGTGAAATGGTACACATCCTTTTGTGATGTCGGTCATCAATATCACATCGTACACACTTATTAGGGCCTCAAAAATCATGTAATAGTAAATTTCAATTGTATAACACAATAAATATGCATATGAGATACCTAATTATAGAAATGTTTCTATAATTTAATTTTTAATAGTTATAGGTGTTTATTAAGACCTGAAATCACGAGATAATTGCCTATTAATCTCTACATGTTCACAAATCACGTAGACTCACAACCCAACCCTTAGAATTAATAATTTTTATGTCTAATTTCTATTAATTTTGTTTGCCTTCATATCTTGATTCGGTTACGAATTCTTATGTTTTAATCCAAATTTGAAATGAATTGAGTGAAAATAACATGAATCTTGCATGAATGTTAATTGAATTATCTTGTGAATGTTACATGGAAACAAGAAAGATTATGCATGAAAGAATGAAGGTGGACGTGAATTATGCATGCAACATGAATTAATTAAAAACATGCATGGAATGGAGTTAACCCGTGACTGTGAAGGTCACAGGTGTGACAATGGGAGTCACACCCGGACTTCCAAGTCAAGAGTGTAACATAATTTTCTTTAATTGTTTAAAAATTACATGTCATCTATAGGGTTGAGGTGTGAAAACCTAAACCTAGCTTCCCACTACAAATAGAAAACGAAGAATGATGAAGGTAGACACACACACTCAGACAGAAAGAAAAAAATAACAGAGAGAAGGTGTGGAGACGAAGAAGCATAAAGCTTCGATTGAGAAAAAAGAAGAAAGAAAGGGTAGAGAAAGGAAGTAACGTTAAAAGCCAGTTTGAGCATTCGATCGTTTGGGTGAGAATCAAGTAGAGGTAGAAGGCAAGATCTAATGCAGAGAGCTTGAGCTTTCTCTATTACATTATGGAACTCTCTGTTGAAGTTGTTTTCTTTGTTAAAGTCTAATAGTCCATTTTGATTTTCGCTCTTTTTATTGCTTTAATACTTCTCTGATACTGATAAAGATGAGATTGAAGTATATGAAGATGATGAACCTTGTTTATTCTATGGGTTGATTTCTTTTTCTTGAGAATTAATGTACCTAATTTAGTCAATTATGCATGATGAAGAGGCTGCTTTATTGTCTTATTATTCGCTATAGTTTCTGAGCTTATTGGATGTGATAGTATGGCCACACTTTGAATTATTTTGGTATTAAACGAAGGATCCAGAGAAGAAGTTTAATATAGAACGAGAAACTATAGACACTTCAGTTATGAATTAGAAATATATTAACCTAATTAGGAATTACTGGTTGGGTTTAATAATTAATTTGGATGATAAACATGTCGAATATGAAAGTTAGATTAGTTTGCTATTTGAATTGATTTTAAAATCTAGTTGTTAATTTTAGTAAGACAATTATCCAATCATTTCTTCTTAGTCATGTATAGGAGATTAAATTAGTGAAATTAATTCTTAAGAGTTTCCACATCGATTAATCAATTTGTTTTTGCTTCCAGTTAAATCAATTCACTTTTTAGTCTAATTGTGTAATTTTCTTTAAAGCCTTTACTCAACAAATTGGGATAGAATGTTTAGGATTGCATTTGTTTTATTTTTATTCAAGATTAATTTGAGTGGGTAATCAACTATAATTACCTCTTATACTTACAAGTAGGATAACCTAGGTATTTTTAGAACTTATTTTGGCAAAACAATAATTTAACAAAAAAACATGAATATTCCTTATACACTACTCAAAAATAAATATTAAAGAATGCAATTGACACTCAATAAAGTACTTAATATGCATAAATAAAATAATAATAAAGCTAAACACTTAATTTGTATAAACTATTGATAAGTTGAGTCATCTTATCTAATTAAGTTTTCTATACTATAATATATTAATAACAATCTAAGGCAAATGTACATATTGTTTAGTGGTAATACAATAGTGAATAAGGTATTGATCCCTATCAAAAGTGATAGAGAAAATCCCTTTTTATTAAACAAGCAAATGCTATATATATATATTATTTAGTCTTATCTAACTAACATATGTACACTTCAATTATTAAACTAGTAATTTATAAATTTGTTAACCTCTCCTCAAGTTAGAGAGTATAAAATTTTTATACCTAAAGAAAAAAAAGGTTGTTGGTAGAAATGCTTTAGTAAAATCATTAGTAAGTTGATTGTTACTCCTGAATGGAACAAAACTAATAAGCACTTCTTATAATTTTATCGGAATAGGTGACAATCAATTCTTATATATTTTTTATGCTCATGAAACTCCATATTCTCTACAATTTTGATTGTTGAAAGATTGTCACAATACAAATTTGTAGCGTTAAAAGGAATTTTCAAATACTACAGTAAGAATTTCAAACCATTGGAGCTCATAAATTGTAAGAGTCATAGCTCTATATTCTACCTCATTAGTAGACCTTGAAACAATTTTCCACTTTTTAATTTTTCGTAAAATCAATGTAACACCTAAGAAAACACAATAACTAGTAACTAATCTCCTGGTATCTAAGCAGGAGGCTCAATCTAAATCAGAAAAGGCAGAGAACTTCAGTTATTGTTTGAAGGGAAGAATAAGCCTTGACTTGGAGTCCCTTTTAAGTATCTAAAATCCTCTATGTGTTGCTTTTTAACGAACATTTTTAAGCCTCTAAAAATGAAGATAACGCACTGTAAACTATATGCTAAGAAATTAATGTTAAGAAACTTAAATTTGGTTTAATATAAAGATAATTAAGTGACCCAAAAGGTAATCTAATTATGTGAGCTAAAGCCCTGTAAAGAAAATAACACCATATTAATATAGGCCTATTAGTCCTGAGGTTTGAAAACCCAATAAGATAATTATAAATAAACGATATGTCTCTTACATTTGCTTAAGGAAGTTTTCACATATACCCAAATTCGTTGATTCATTAAGAGTTTTGTATTAAGAAAGTTATAGATAACCTAAACATGACATTTCTAATAACTTTTATATATGTTGAATAAAAGTTTTAGTAGTTTTTTTTAAATTGATGAGTTTATTAAAATGTACACTAGATTACTCAAATAAAAATAAAAAGTAAAGCAAGTACATTTCTACATTATTTCTATTTATATAAGGTTATAATTGATCCTAATGTAACACCTTAAAAATTTTGGTTTCATGAATAATACTTTTTAGGCCATGAATAATGCATCCCAAATGAATAGTGACACCCAGGACTCAAACTGTACTTTATTTAGCATTGAATAGTATTATTCAAGGACAACCCGAGGATCAAATTTGAGGCCAAATAAGTTCATTTTAACGGTTTGACTAAGAGTTAACCGGTGGTCGAAGTTTGACCTAAGAAAGGGGTGAATGTCAAACCTGAAAATATTAATAGAAAATAAATGATATTAATTAAGGTATTTATGTGGGGTTGATATTTCTATGGGTATTATTTATTGAGAAGAAGAAAAGAATTCATAAGTTTTAATGGTGTTATTTTTGGACCCGTAGACTAAATAGCACCCGAATAATTTTTTACTGTAAAATTTTAAAATTATTAAATGAAGATATTTTAGTGGGATTGAATCCAACTAATGAATTAAAATTGAAAGTTAATTTTGGATCTTGAAAAATAAAATAAAAGAGTAAAAGTTTGGTATTCTTTGGATCAAGTTTCCTTTTTATTAAAACTATTGGATTTTTAAGGAAATTGTTAAGGGACCAAATTGCATTTTTGCCACCTATATATTCTCTTTTTCTCCCAAATTTGTCAAGAACAACCCTTCATCTTCTTTCTCCATTTTCTTTCATTTTTCTTCCATTTTAAAGCCAAATTTCTCTATCTTTAACCCCTAAATCAACAATTAAACATTAAATCATCAACCTAGGGTCTATAAAATCATCAACCTAAGGTCCCTAAAAACATCATATCAACAAGAATTTTGGGAAAAAGATGATGAAAAAGTAGGTGGGTTTTCTAGGTGAATAGTACCTGAATTTAACAAGGTAAGTTAATGGAGTTTTGGTTATTTTTAGTACATGATTTTAGTGTAGTTGTATGCATTAATGAATAAAATGCATTAAATCGAATTTTTATGCAATTTTATGAAGATACATAGGAGGGATTGAAGGAGAGAGAGAAAGGATAAGAATAGAGAAATAAGGTATATGTGACAAGAATAAAGAATAAAGAAACAAAAAATTACATAAAGATTTTTAACAAGATTCGACTAATTGAATATGTTTACATCCTCGAGAGATAAGAGTTGTTGATTTTACTACATTGTTCAATATTCACTAAAAGAAGATTATAGATTTTCTATTAGATTAGTTTTACACGATTATAATAATATGCAAAGTCTAGCTCGTATAATCTAGCATAACTTATCCTTTACCAAACTCAAAATTAACTTAGACATGATTCTAATAAATCCTAAAATCTTTTCAAAGTTTGAAACCTACTCTAGACAAGGTTATCCATCACGAATATAGTCTAGGACATAATCGCGCTCTAGATCGTATATCTAATCATCTTTCTAAAATATAGACACAAGCTCTAAAACGTTCATGTCATAGGTCACATATCTTTTTACTTCTCTGTGCATATAAACATGATTCGTGACATACTCATATCCCACTTTGTGTCCTTCTTTAAAAAAATTTGTACCACACCAATACGCATATGTTCTACCCATGTCTTTGTCATTGTATTTCAAAGAAGAGATCCTCTAACACATTATTATGCATCTTGTTTTATCCAAAAATTTCTAAACACATATGTAATCTTTAAAAATGCTTCAAGATTTCACGTATGTATATGAGTCATACACAATAAGAAGTAACCAAATCCAACAAATATAAGCATTCCCATATAGAGTAGCAACTAAGCATATAATATTTTTCATTTTTTGCTTTCAACAATAAACTTGTAAAATATCTAGCATTCCATTGAAAATAGATTAAAGAAATTTGGAACCTATTGACAAATGGAAAGGTATACAATGAATAAAACATAAACATATTGATTCTACAAAAATCAAATTACTTACACAGTGGATTAATGCTAATTAATCCAGATTGTTAAGTCTAAAGTTACAATCAAACAAACAAACAAGAACTTAGTGAAAGTCACACTAATCGTGAGGTCTGGGAAGGTCCAGAAGTACACATCCTTACCCCTAACTAGTAGAGAGACTATTTCTGATAGACCTACATGAGAGAGTATATATGTATATATATATATATATATATATATATATATAAGTAAATAAATACATATATAAGGAAGGAGAAAAGTAAATAAATAAATCAACCAAGTCCAAGAAAATATTTAGGCTGAATAAGAAAATATTTAGGCTAAATAACCAAATAAGAAGTACTACATATTAAATTTTTAGGCTAAATATAAGATATGAGGGAAAATGTTTAAAAGACCTATGAGAAAGAAAATGACCTCTTTATGTAAAATCATTTACTCTTATCCTAGCACGCTGATATGTGCTTAATTGTTGATACATTTAATCCATGACATTTAGTGATTAAGGCTTTAAAATGCTTAAGATACTCACTTTAGTTTATATTTGATTTTAAGTACAATTCGAAAGTGAAAGAGTTAAAGTGAGTCGAAAGCACTATATTTGAGTCGTTTTCTTGAGATTCCAACTCACTTGTCTTCGTAGACTAAGAAAGAGAAGGATTAGAGCAAAAGGAGATAAGAAAATGCATAAAATGAAAAGTATATGTTTAAAACACCAAGATTGATTTATCATAGGTGTGATACCACCATGCACGCCCATGACAACACAAAACACGATAGTGAAATGCTACCAGCTCACCCGAAAACCTAGTTTTGAGTATAACTATATTATTTTTTGACAACAGAAGCTATGTTTTCGTTTGGAGAAAGAGTGAGATCTCGATTTTAAGATTTCAGGAGAATGAAGAGGGGAAAACCTCTCATCCTTTCGAGACCCATGGAGAGTTAGACTTCCCAACACCGGTTTAGAGGTGACATTGGCACCGAAGAACCCGATTAAGCATATTTTTCATTGTGATTGTTATTCTTACTCTCTTTTCGGATTGTTTATGTTATTTTGCATTCATGGAATGGGTATTGTGTAAGAATGATCTTGATGCTTTATTGGATTGTTTGTCGTGAGAACCTATTGCTAGAACTTTAACAATACATAATAGTCATGTTTGAATTCATTGTAGCAACTATGGTAATATATCATTAGGGATAACGTAACCTAGGTTAAATAATCTGAGCTTATGAGATTATTAGTTATATTAGTCTATTTTTCTCATTTGTAAGGCAGTTGTCTGATTAAACTTAAAGAGCATCTCCTACGTTATCCAATAGCTTAGGTTAATTAACAAGCTCTTCTTAATTAATTATAACCTAAGGAAAAACTGAGATTAATAGAGCTTGATGCTAATCTATGACTAATAGTTCAAAGAGAGGTATAAGGATAAAAATTCAATGAAATATGTTTAACTGATTGTAAGCCGAAATCAAACCAAAGAATCGGATCCCTAACAAATTCATCAATTTCATCATTTTTAAATGTTTTCATTAGTTTAGTTTTAGTTTATTTTGTTATTAAACCAAACCAAGCACTGCCCTCCCAAAAACGTAGACACTGATTATTTTTCATTTCAAAAGCTTTACACAAACTCTCTATGGGACTGACCTAGACTCACCACTACTATAGTTATAGGTCTAGTTTATTTTGACTCATGTTACAACATGCTACATCAATTTTGGCATTGTTTTCAGGAAGTGCGATGCTTTAGTTTTTGTTCTTGAGTTTAATTGGTGTTTTGTACATATTTATTTCTAATTAATTTTTGCATTTATTTCTTGATCTTTTCACTTTTTGTTTAGTTTGCGTGAAAAATTTAAAATTACATAGATTGAAGTAATTTTTTATATAACTCATATTCTCAATCCTATAACCATTAAAAAATTAAATTGCATAGATGGAAGTAATTTTTTCTATAACTCATATTCTCAATCCTATAACCATGTTTAGAATGATCATATTAGCTTTAGTTATGGATGGGATAATCAATAGAATTACTTCCTTGATAGTATACAAGACACACAGCAATTTCCATATAAACCATAAGCTTCCTATCACAAGTCAAGTCCATCTCTAGAAGAATTAGTTAATGTTTTCATGTTAACACTTTCCAATTTTAGCAGAAGGAAAGACAATATTGGTCTAGCTTCTAAGATTTGGAGTGGTAGCAAAACTCAGGTACATTTCTAGAAGAATCAGTTAATGTTATTGCTACTAATACTTTGCAATTACAGCAGTTCCAAGAGGATATGATACAATTCTATCAAGATGCAACATCTAGACTTCAAAACTTGGCAAACCGGGTGGGTTAGTTGGCAAAAGCTGTCAACCACCTAACATCACAAAGAGAAGAGGCACAACTATCTCAACCTAAGGTATAGCCAAGGGACATTAGTGCAAAGGTCTTACAGAATGAAGAGGAGCTTGAGAATCTTGAGAATACTACTCAAGGAATTGCTTGTGTCAAAGAAATGGAGAAGGAGCTCGAAGAAGGAAAGGATACATCTTTTAGCTAGAAGGTAAATACTGAGTTACTAATTGTTGGTAAAACTAACTCTTTACCTTTACCTAGCAGGCTAAAGAAATTAAATGAAGAAAAAAAAGATGAAGAGACATTTGAGGTCTTTCCAGAGTGCAAGGACTTTGTAGAGATTAAGAATTTGAAGATAGGAAAAATGCTGGAGGTGAATGATCATCAACCTAAGACCTATCCTGAAGAACCTCAAGTGGAGGAAGTACATATGACACCTGAAGATCACAATTTTGTCACGTGATGAGGAGAAAAAGGAGTCGAGCTAACGACAATAAACAAAGGCACTGTTTGGGAGGCAACCCAAGGGAAGTTTTTTCTTTACCATTGCATTTTCACATTTCTTTCTTATATGCATGTATGTTTTTACGTTTGTTTGTTTTTATAGTTTTCAACAAAATGAGAGAGATAATAAAACAAACAAACATTTTCTCCTTTTTTTTATTACTTCTAGGATTATATAGTCATGATTGGAGTGTGAATTGACTAGAGGAATCCATGACAACTTTAGCATGTACTTTTACTCTTTTGATTGGTCAATGTGCATTATCTTTAGAAGGGTAGTAACTAGCGGTAGACAAAAGCCAGTAAGCTTTTGAGCCTTATTAGACTAACAAATCCATATTATTCTCATTGTCTTTTATTTATGTGTGACCTTCATGACATGTACATCCTGACTTTGCCTTGAATTTTTATTTGAGATCATATTTTTATCACATTCATAATAAAAAAGTGATTAGGCATTCTTTGTTTTTATAACCTACATTAGCCAAATAGCATACCCATTGATATGAATTTTCCTTTATTAAGCCCCTTTGAACTTTATTAGCCTTTCTTGTTGTGCTAACCACATTACATACTTTAAATTTAACCAAATGTCTTACCTAAGCCAAAAAGCTAGTGAAGCATTTGTTGATTGTTAAGTTTGTGGATGTAAAAAGTATAAGTGTAGGGTGAACATATGTATGGGATGGTTATAATTGTTGGGATGTTATTTTATATCTTATCAACGAAATTCTCATGTTGATGTAGCTTCTTTGAATGTTTATATAAAAAAAAGAAAAGAAAAATTAAAAGAGAAAAGAAAAGGTAAAAAGAAAATGAAAAATGAAAAATGAAAAATGAAAAAGAAAAAGAAAAAAGACAAGAAAAAGAAAAGAAAAGAAAAGAAAAGAAAGAAAAAAATATATGTTTAATAAAATTGTCAAGGAGGAATTGCATATAGTTTGCAAAGTATTTATAATTAGTCTTTCCTCCTAAAGTTGTATTAAATGGGTGATATGAATATGATGCATATTCATTTTGTGGTGTGAGAGCTTGAATTTGACCTAGGAAACATAGTTTTTGCATCCACCATAATTGATGTACACAATTGTGAGTGAACGTTGGTTTTTGCATTTAATGGTATATTTAGTGTTTTTCTTATTTTACTAACTTTGATAGCTTTTACGTTACACTATCCAAATACATCTCACCTTACCCTTTCCATATTACAACATTAAAAGTGCTTTGATTCATGATTATGCATGTGAACCTTAGCAGTGCAGAAATGAAACGATTTACGAAGTTGTGAAATGTCATGATCATAAATGGTATTTGAATGTACTCATGAACTGATCTTATTTAAACACATTTTTCAAGTCTACCTTTAGATTGCTCAGTTTCTAAACGTGATGAATGTTTATTGATGATGAGTAGAAGATCTGAATATTGATTTCTTGTTATGGTTTTTGAAAGTTATTCATCTTTGCTTATGACTATATATTCTTGTGAAATATGGAAAATGAGTAAGTGTTTTTAGGTCTAGGATTTTGATTGTGATGTTTTGCTATGTGCTTAATTGTTGATACATTTAATCTGTGACAAATAGTGATTAAGGCTTTAAAATGCTTAAGATACTCACTTTAGTTCATATTTGATTTTAGGTACAATTTGAAAGCAAAAAAGCTAAAGTGAGTCGAAAGCAGTATATTTGAGTCATTTTCTTGAGATTCACACTCACTTGTGTTTATGGAGCAAAAAGGAGAAGGATTAGAGCAATAGGAAACAAGAAAATGCATAAAATGAAGAATATATGTTGAAAATATCAAGAAAGAAGAGTGCTAGAAATGACTCTCGGCCATGACATAAAAGTCATGGGCGTGAGCATGTTAGTCACACCTATGACTTATTTGTCATGGGCGTGACACTTCATGCACACCCATAACTGATTTGTCATGGACGTGACACCATCGTGCATGCCCATGGCAACACAAAGTACGCTCGTGAAATGCTGCCAGCTCACCCAAAAACCTAGTTTTGAGTATAAATACATTATTTTGTGATGGCAGAAGCTATGTTTTCGTTTAGAGAAAGAGTAAGCTCTTGGTTTTAAGATTTCAGGAGAATAAAGAGGGCAAACCTCTCATCCTTTGGATACCTATAGGGAGTTAGACTTCCCGATGCTAGTTCGGAGGTGACATCAACGTCGAAGAACCCCATTAAGCATATTTTCATTGTGTTTGTTATTCTTACTCTCTTTTCATATTGTTTACGTTATCTTGTGTTTATGAATTAGGTATTGTGTAATAATGATATTAATGCTCTATTGGATTGTTTTTCATCAGAACCCATTGCTAAAACTTTAAATACAATATGTAATAGTCGCGTTTGAATTCATTTGTAGCAACTAATGGTAATATATAATTAAGGATAACATAACCTATGTTAAATAATCCGAGCTTGTGAGATTATTACTTAGATTGATATGTTTTTCTCATTCGTGAGACGGCTGTCCAATTAAACTTAGAAAGTATCTCCTAGGTTATCCGATAGCTAAGGTTAATTAACAAGCTCTTTTTAAATAACTATAACCTAAGGAAAAATCAGTATTAACATAGCTTGTTGTTAATCTACGATCAATAGTTCAAGGAGAGGTATAAGGATAGCAATTTAATGAAATATGTTTAATTGGGTATAGGCTAAGATCAAATCAAAGAACCAGATCTATAACGAATTCTTTAATTTTATTTCATTATTTTAGTTTTAATTTATTTTGTTATTAAACCAAACCAATCCACCCCCCCCCCCCCAAAAAAATATCCTAGACATTGATTATTTTCATTTCAAAATCTTTGCACACACTCTCTGTTGGATTGACTTAAACGCACTATTGCTATAGTTATAGGTCTAGTTTATTTTGAGTAGTATTATGACACACTACGTTATATGCCAAAGTTTTTTATTGAGGGTCATACCCTTGGTAAGTTCCAATAGAGTCACATCATTCTTGATCATCTCCCTCCAGTTCTTCTTAAACCTTTGTTTTTTCCCTCTTATAGTCTCTGAGTACAATCTTATCGCATCTTCTCACTAAATTGTCATAGTGTCTCCTCTTAATATGTTTGAACCACCTAAGCCTTGTCTTTCTTATTTTTTTTATAATATTAGAACTTATCTCTTCTAGTAAGGTTGCTCATCCAACGGAGCATCCTCATCTCCGTCACTATTGACTTATAACTATACACCTGTTTGATGGGTCAGCACTCCACTCCATAGAGCATGGTCAACCTAATCGCGAAACAATTGAATTTACCTTTGAACTTGAATGATATATTCTTGTCACATAAAACACCTTGTGCATGTCTCCATTTAACTCACCCCGATATAATACGGTGAACTATGTCTTCATCAATCTCTCAATTGCTTTGGATGATAGATCTTAGATACTTAAAACACCATTTATGTGATATAACTTCTGAACCAATCTTTAACTCTAGATTGGAAGCCACCTTATGGCCCAAAAAGTTACACTTTACGTACTCAGTCTTAGGCCCTGCTTGGCAATCAGCTGATAGTTGATTAATATCAACTAATTTGACCAACGGATTGCATTAGTTGTTTGTTGGAGATGTTTGGTAAAATTAGTTGTTTACTATTAGTTGTTTATGTGTAAAATGACATATAAGGACATGACTTTAAAAAATTTATAAGGTTATGAATATTATATATTTTAGTATTTCGTTGAATATTCTTATAAAAATTTAGATTTTAAATATTTAATTCTACAAAAATTAAGTTTATAACTCTAATAAAAAACATATAACATATAATAATAATAATAACAACAACAACAACAACAACAACAACAACAACAACAACAACAAAGAAATTAAGCTTCCTAATAGTAAGAAAGTTTGAGATGCTCCGAGGTTGTTCTTGATGGGTTTGATGCAGAAAACATAGCATCGCACAATAGACATTTGAGCTTCACAACTTTTCAAAGGTTTGTGTTAGGGTTCTTTACAAGAAATGGCTCCAAATGAACTCAGTACCAAGCTCCTTTCCCTTTGATTGCCTTTGTTCTAATGGCCATCAACCCTTCATATCGCCTACTCACGGCCCTTACCGTAGGGACCGCAGGTGTAAAAGAAGAAGGATCAGTCAGCGTCAAACTCGTAAAAGCCATTCACTCAAATTACACTAAACCTTATGCTTTGAATATTATCCAAAGTAAGCTCCTTCCATGACCAATAAAATGGTGTTACAGGAAAGCTCACAAGGCCATAAAAGGGTTTTGTCGTGGCCAGACACAGAAGGTGATATAATGCCAGAAAGATGGCGCGAGTGAGGAGTTGAACGGTGAAACTGAGTATAGGAACAAATCATATATACTATATAGTAGAAGTTGACATTTGAAGATTGAAAAGGAACATATTCAAGAGATAAGATAGTGACAACGAGATACAGGGCAAAATCTACATTAAACAAAAAAAATCAATCGATTGTCTTAAAACGCTAAGTGGGGTAGATTCTTCAAAATCATCTGGTTGGGTTGAATCAGCCAACTCAACCAGCTAATAACCAAACAACCTAAACAGCTTTTTTCATAAAGTCAATAAGCTGAAATGGGTCAACTAGCGAAAAAAGAGTTTATTAGCTCTTTACCAAACAAGCCCTTAGTCCTGCTCAATTTAAAGTCCTTCGACTCTAATTACCTCCAAAGTTCTAACTTGACATTAATATCCTCTTTTTATCTCATTCGCTAAAACAATATTATCAACAAATAATATACACCAAGGCACGTCTCCTTGGTAAGCTCATATATCACTATTGCAAACAAAAATGAAGAGCTTTGGTGTAGTCCAAAGTTGCAATGAACTGAATAAATGATGACCATGGTCAGACTAATTACGACAACAAAAGATGATAATGACATTCAAATGCATATGACTTCAACAATGGTTTAACCTTCATATTCTTTAGTGTTAATCTGGTGCATCTGTTTTTTAATTATTCACATTTAAAAAGTAATGTTATAGTTGTCACACTCTATAACTAAATATCGTTAACAAGTGTTTATTTTATTTTAATTAAGGATGATAATCCATAAATTTGAGTTTAAATTCTTATGAATATTTTTGGTGGTTTGAATCAAATCCAAATTGAATTTATTCTTTTAGTATAGAATGATTCGAGTTAGGTCAAATCAAATTAGGTTGGATTGAACATTTGCGTTTTTTGCAAAACTAAATTTGGTGTTATGCCTTTTAAGTTGAATTTGCAGCCAGTACGATGCAAATTATTAATTCGGCCCAATTGAGAATGTACCAACAACAGAAAAGGCCTTACAGTACTTCGCAACAAATTGGACTACTGTCAAAAAGTAGCAACGAATTTTGGTAAAATTGTAAATTCAACTCAACCCAATCCGTCTGCTCCTATATATACTACCATCCTCAAAATCTAGGGTATATAAAGCCCAATTGCTCTCCGCCCAAAATCCAACGTTCCACACACCAGAACCACCTACTCCGCTACTCGCCAGTATCCTATCCTTCTCTGTAACTCTCCATTTGCCCCTCTATTTTCCTTTCCTTTCGTTTTTATTTTAATTCATGCACGCATATGCATATATTATGGTCTCCATAGATTTGAGCTTTTGTTTCTTCTTCTCTTTAATTTTCATTTTCTGTTTCGTTGGCCTTCAGCTTGAATTTAAGTGATTCTGTGATTGCTTTGTGTATATTCGCAGTTCTAAAGTGAATGGCGACGTTTGAGCTTTACAGACGTTCAACGATCGGGATGTGCCTGACGAGACCCTTGACGAGATGGTGTCTGCTGGCATTCTCAGCCCAGAGCTAGCGATCCTGGTTCTTGTACAGTTCGATAAGGTGGAAACGCTTATTCTAACTGCACCCCATTTTTAGTGTTTGGTTATATATGTGTTTTAATTTTTTTTTGCTGTTATTTTGTAGTCTATGACTGAAGCTCTGGAAACACAAGTGAAGAGCAAAGTCACCATCAAGGTAATGCTATAATGTCTTCTTTTTTGTTTTAGGCATTTTTCTTCTAGGTTGCTGCTTAGATTCTTTGAATTTTAGTGTTAAATGGTGTTAAATGCCATGAAGTCTTCCGTTTAGCTAGCTGGTTTAAATGCAAAACTGACAACTTTTAAATCTAGTTATTTGTCAGCCAGGACTTGCAAGTTGACACCTGAATGAAATAACAACAACATCCTAGTAGCAATTTTTTTATCATGACGACAACACCTGAATGAAGTATACATAATGAATTTTACATTTGTGTAACTCAATTGTCATGAAGTATTAATTTTTATGGCCTTCGTGCATATTTGGATTTAAGTCTTCTTTGTGCTAAATTCATATGGTGTATTAAACCTCTATGTTGTGTTTTTGTATCTAATTGTTTCTGGTAAGTCAAGACAACAATTTGCTTAGTGTCAGATGATATTAAGATCTTTGCGATGTCTTGAGCAGGATTGCATAAAGATGAAAGGTTCATTTCTTCCTACTGACACTATTCATTTCTACATCTGTATGTATATTTTTTATAACACGGGTGTCAACCAGGGTACATTAATTACTTCGATGATATAAAATTGTTGATTCTGACACTTTCGATGGCAGATTGATCACACAGCCCTTTGACAAAGACATGAAATGTATGTGTATAAAATAAATCCTAAAGAAACTGTATAAAATTGTGTTTTATGTGTTTGCTTTTGAATTCTGAACCTGTGGGCAACTTCCAAGTGCCTCGTTAGTTTTTTGTTTACTACTACCTTGAGCATGGTGGTAAACATCTATTAACTGCTTCTGTCATAATAAAATAACCGTGACTGTTTAAGAGTGATATTGAAATGTACTAACATATACTATTTTTCTATGATTAGTGCAATAAACACAGTCAGTTGCTAACTATACAACTACGCCCTCTCAGCATGTCCGCGTATATCAATGATATCTGGAATGAAAGTTGATAAAATACTGTCTTAGAGAATTTAAGGAAGGCCTGACAATGTCAACTTCCTCTTGGTGGTTGATTCGTTGATGTGTTTCTTAATCTTTTCTTGGAAGGGACACATCACCCCTTCCTTGTTTGATTGCTGCAATGACATGGGTTAAATTGAGCTTGCTTAATAATTTTGTTACAGTGGTTTGGATACACTTTTGTGTGAAGGAAAGTAAGAGAGGAACTGATTTTGCATTTATGAGGAAGTGGTTTCTGTTACTTCATATTTAATTTGTGAGAGTGATGGATGATCTCAAACACGAAATAGCTTGGATGTCCTCAGGAAGACCAAGAGCATTATCTCTTTTGCACTAATGGTGAATTACAATGTGTTAAATTGCTTTGCAGTCACTTAGGTCGTGTTTTTGAATTGTTGATTGTTAGTAGTTTGTAGGTTTTCGATATTAGTAAACATCCATGGTACATTTTGTCAACATTAATGGTAACAACATTCGGTTTCCTCTTAACCACTTTGCACGCTTTGTTAAGGCGTTGGATTGAAGACTAATTTATCTATGTTAACTATGTGTGGCGCCAGAAAAAGCCTGGCTCGTTAAGATGAAGTTCCTTCTTTGTGATTCTTCTGGATTTCATATCATATAATTGTATGGCAAAGCATGGAAAAGAAAAGGCTGATATTTTTGATACTGTGTATCCTTCAGGGACATCTACACACATACAGATTCTGCGACAATGTTTGGACCTTCATTTTACAGGATGCTTTGTTTAAAAATGAAGAAACCCAGGAGAATGTTGGTCGGGTTAAAATAGTGGCGTGCGATTCAAAGCTGCTGACGCAGTGAGCTACTGAGCTTCTATATATCTCATCGTTTGCTGTGTTAAGGTGGATGACGGCAGGAAAATTTAGTTAAATTTCTTATGGAAGATTGATTATTAGTTGTATTGTATAGCCATCAACCATTTTATAATGTTATTTAATGCTATATTTGAGGATTATGTATCACATTGGAAGATAAACCTCGTTATCCGTTTTGTACTCATCCAGAATGGATGAAACAATTCGAAGATGGGCAGTTTAGTAGCATGTTTGCCTTCTTATATGATGATTGTTGTACTTTACTAGATGCGAATTTGTAAATGTTGTCAGCAAGAACTGTGATTACCCTTTAAAGATTTCCCAACGGATTGCAACTCTTCTCTTTTTGACTAAGCCAAAGGCTTGCGTGACAAAAGACATCAATTGAGTGTAATTTGATGATAACAAGGATCATCTACTGTCAAAGATTGATCTATGGGATTAAAAAAAGTGTACAGATGATATTAGCAATTGTAATTTTGTGGGCTTTAGAATTTGAGGGAACTTGACCTTATAGGAATGTTAAGAAAAACGCGTGGATAAATCTTGCCGACCTTGTCTCACCTCTGAAGAAGAATCGTCGCCCACAAAATACTTAATTGACCTCTCTCATAGAACTAAATGGGACCGCTGATATGACTTATGAGCAGAGATTCAGAATTAGCTCGGTTCTAGTCTTTTGTTTTTCTTTGCATTTTGGAGTTCGCTGATGAAGCACTAACCTAAGCAAGCAGTCATCAATATATGAGCACATCAAATCCTTTCTTTGACTTATTCTATTCTAACTTTGTTCCATTAAATTTTATCCATATACATAAATGTATAGATGAAATTTAATAGAACATAATAAAAATATGATGCAAAATATCTGATCTCATATATGTGGGCCATAGTTTTCTTGTCACAATAGAATTAGCTCGGTTCTAGTCTTTTGTTTTTCTTTGCATTTTGGAGTTCGCTAATGAAGCACTAACCTAAGCAAGCAGTCATCAATATATGAGCACATCAAATCCTTACTTTGATTTATTCTATCCTAAATGTGTTTCATTAAATCTTATTCATACGTTTATATGAAGTTTATATAAATATGTGAACGAGATTTAATGAAACATGATAAAAATAACTGTACAAAAATTCTGATCATATATGGGCCCTAATTCTCTTGTCACGATAGATACTGATTCCTTTTATTTCTTAGGGTTGGGCGCCTTTTGCATGAACAAAACCATAATTATTTTTCCTTCGCCGTCCTAGTGCAATAATTGTACTCTTTTCGCCTTTTTATCTTACGTATACTTCCCAGTACTCAATTAATAAATCAGGTGTTGGTTTTACTTTGGTAAATTTCAATCAAATGTCTATTACAATATTTTTCTCTTCCTTTATGCTTTGAACTGTAAAGACAACAATCGTTTCACATTTTCTTGTTTTTCCATAGACTATTGGCAAAAACATGGGTGACATTGAAATTTGGATGACTGCTCACTCTTTCTTTCACAATATAAAGACAGGAATGATGAAAGATTGTCACATGTGAATTTTTTTATTTTAAGTGAACAAACACCTTTTAATTTCTCCTTGTTTTGTTTTTCTTGATGGTGGGACATTTTATTGAGAGAATTGATAAACAAATAAAAGAAAGTCGTCTTCATCGATTCGTCAGTTAGCTACAGCACCTGAGAGAATATTCGATTGCCCTTGTGCCCTATTGGCCATGGCTTTCCTTGGTTACTTACCCCACACACAATTCCTGAACCCCTCGTTCGCTGACTTGCGCCATTTGGCTGTATCTCTTATACTGTTACCTATTTTTATTTTGTTTCTCTAATCTTGTGTTAGGCAAAACATAAATATAAGTTTCTCAATGTCTTTATTCTTTTAGTTGAGAGAATTTGAAATACATTTGTGGCCAATCCAAACGGGCTAAAATGAAGCAAATGGTTAATATCCGAAGAAACATTTGGTTCGTTTCCTAGTAAAAAGAGCAAATTTTAATGCGCAAGGCTCTCTATTTTGTGAAGGTTAATGAAAGGTCATCAATTATACATAGACATAATAAAACATGGCTGGATTTAATTACAGACATTTATATTGTATTGTTCTTAATATCCAAATGAACTTAGTAATAAAGGTTTAATGGAATATTTAATTTAAAAGATTGCAACATAGTGGATGAGATTGTGGCTTTCAAAGATCGATTACGATCTTAAGCTATATTTGATTAGATGTAAAGTTTTTAATGGAATTTGAAAAATTGTAGAAGGTTAATCAATTCTTAATTTTCCGCAAATGTCTTTGGCGTCAATAGAATAAAACAAATAAAATCAATATAACAAAAGACACCGAAATTTGGTAACACAGTTCGGCACACTTGGCCAATGTCTGCGGGGCCCTCACCCAGCTTAATCACTTTCACAGGAGTTTATTAGAATTACACAGAATTGGTTCAACACAACTTTGCTCAATATCTGCAACTATCTCACAACCTAACTACCCGTGAAAGATTTTCACATCTGATAACACGACCGACTTGTGTTAACCTCAACAGAGGATTTTTCTTCCTACTTTCACTCAATATAATAACAAATAAAAATATCTCAAGTGTATAATCAACTGAAAATTAAATAACAACTACTTGAGATTAACAAGGACTTCCCTATGAATTTGTCTTCATTAATAGTCACGGCTGTCAACTACTTCAGTGTTTGCTGCAGTCAAGACGTCAACACAACCTCCATAGTGCAACTAGCAGCAACCCAAGAGACATGACACACATACACTCACGTATAGGAGCAATCAACAGCCACCAAAAAGAGAAGCAAAATTTGCATATGCAATCCACTGAAGAAAAACGTTAATGACGTCTTCAACCCTCAAATAAAACCTCACACATGTAAAGAACACAGACCACCCTTCAAAAACGACTATTACGTGAATCTCCACTAACACAGAAAATTGCGTCATACACTATCACTGAATTACGCAGCCAGTAGTCTGTCAAGAGAAGAACCAACAAAAACAAACACAATACCTAGCAACCACTAATCAGCCGAAAATCTACACACCCATGATGGAGTCTGCACCCACGTGTCTTTTTTTCAAGAAGACTTCTAATACCACTAGGAAAATAACCTGATCCTTCATGATAGAATCTGCACACACGTATCTTGCACCAAGAAGACTTCCAACACAACTAGGAAATAACCTGATCTCTTTTTATCCATTTAAAACACAATCATCGCAATAGTCAATCCCACTTAAATCCAAATACAAGAGTTTCACTTCAGCTCTAACACTTTAACAAAATAATGAATTTTGTATGTCCAATTAAAATAAATAAAATGCCAAAATAAAAGATATATATATATATATATAATATCATAACAGATATTAACAGTTTAATTCTGAAAATTCAATATATCATAAAATTACTATGTTAAATAAAATTCGTTTGGTAATCAAGTCCCACAAATGAATTACCAATGGAAAGAACTAATGCATAGGGAACTTTCTGCATTCCATGTCAATGTTATCAGTTATGCTAGTTTGTCGATGATAAGTCAAAGTATTACATTTTAGTAGCGGTTTAGATTTAGTGTAAAATAAATCATATGGTAAATGTTTTACATAAACATTTGTTGCAAATTGTTCCTTGAATCTCTAATAGACCTTCCATCAAACAGTTAGGATGGTTTCGTCAAACAATAACTAGAAGTTGGGAACAAAATGTCTACCTATCTTAATCTAATACAAAAACACGTCACTATCTTCTAATCACAAACAGAAAGGGAAACCCATGTACCAATTGCAAAACACAAAGCCCATATTAACTTTAGGATGTAACAAAAAAATATAGCACAATAAGGAGAGTTCTTGGTAACAGAAAAGAAGAACAATACGTACCAACATAGCACACAATACTTCGTTGACGATGAGGACCACAAGACAGGAGACAATCATATAAGACGAGATGATGCTTCTTCAATCGATTATGAAGAGAATATATGACGACTAAGACAAAAATGAAGATAACTTCATTTTCATGTTAATAACTTAGTAGAAAAAGACGTCTTTTGTTATTAAGGTAAATGACATCATTTTCTATTAAGTCGAAAGAAATAAACCATTTGGTGAGGATTCAAAAACCCATCACCAAATGTTATGCCATTACCATTTGAGTTCACCTTTTGCTAACATAATTATATATAATATATTAATTATATGTTAAGGTATGGATTTTTATATAATAAATAGATAATTATTATTAAATACAATAATATATATTACATAAGTAAGATATAAGAAAATTTATAAATTATGTAATAATTCATAAATCATTAAACTAGTTACAATTATTATATATGCATTCATATAACATTATATTAATTATCATATATGATATTAATAATAATAGCAATTTAATTAAAAATAACATATGGGACTTTTGGCTACGTTTTCATTATATTGTCGAAGAATCATAATTTTAATGTTAATAAGATCAAAATATCATAAATTTAAGTTAACTACTTTTCTTAATCATTAATATTTATTAACATTGATAATACAATGATTGTATGTGTACAAACAAATTTAGTGAAAAAAATTGTCATTTATATTTTTATTAATTTCTTTAATATATATGATTTAATAATTTAATGTATATCATAAATCTATATTTATTATATATAATTTATATAGTAATTTATGTTTATGTTATATTTAAAATTTTAGCAAAATCTAAAAATCTATAAAAGAAAGTTTAGTATTGGTGACGATTTCTATATTGGAAGCCAATTATACGGCTACCAATTTAATTTTATTAACAATGATTGTAAGTATAAAACTAAATTCATTTAAGAACAATGTAATTTAATGTATTTATAAAAGAAAACAACATTTTATATATGAATGCATATTTTATTTATTTATTTATATTTTTGTTTTAAAATTTTAATATATATGATATGAAAATTTGATGTGGTCTATCATAACTCTATCTATAGACATAAAATGTTTACAACTTTATAAAAATGTTAAATTTCAAAAAAATACCAAAAATATAAAAATATAAAATTTCTATTATTGACAACGATTATGCAAATTCATCGCCTATTGTCAAACATTTAACGATCAATTTTAGAATTTGTCACTAAACGGTACAAATTTAAAATAAATTTAGAAGAAAATGAAGCCGTTTTTTCAACCACAAACAACATCGCTTTGGTAACATTATAACCGAACGCGACCCCTCTATATACATTTGGCAACGTTTTTGGAAAGTGTTGCCAAATGTTGTGTCGTTTTAAAAAAATTGAAACGGCGTCGTATGATGGTCTGTTCCCCACCACCACCACCCATTTTCCCCCTCTCTTGCGCGCTCATCTCTTCTTCGTTTTCTCCAACTGGACAACCTTTTGTCTTCTAAGTTTTGAGTGACTATGTTGTCTCATGTCGTCGTCGTCGTTGTGAGTGTCTGTTAGGGTAAGTTGTGTGTCCTTTTTTTTGAAATTTTTCGTGCTTGCTTCCACGTGTTTTGAAGGTTTTATGTTTGGTTTGTAGTTGCGAATAATATACGAGTTGACTAAAATTTTTTTGACTATCTGTGAGTGGATTTAGCACATAATGTCTTAATGTTAGTGACTGAAGGCTTCCCACATGATTTACACTTGAATTTGGAATTTAATTCCTTGGAAAATAAAGTAAAGTGAATTTGAAATCTGATTCCTCGAAAAATAAATCTATGGAAATTAAAGATATTCACATGTTTGGATACTTATAAGAATTCTAATAAAAAATTTGAGTTGATTCTTATTATAGTATTTGGTATGCAACAGTATTTCATAGAATGTAATTTAATTTTCACTTGTGTTTCTAATTATATCCTTACAAACCGAATAAAAATTGAAATCATTAAATAATGTTAATTTGTAATACAAGTTATATTATTAAATGTTAATTTTTCATTCATGATATTCTGATCATATAATACTGTTATATCATAAATATAGTAAAAATACTAAAAAACCTTAACTGAGTACAAAGATAAATCTTAAAATTTAAATCAAATATCAAAATTTTTTCTAACATTGAAAATAAAAATACAAATAGTGCATTACTATTAAATTTATTTTTCTTATTAATTTATTATTTTTAATATCATTTATTATTATTATTCATTTTCTACTTATTATTAATTTTATTATTACTAAATTTATTATTTTTATCAATTATATTATTATTATTATTATTATTATTATTATTATTATTATTATCGTCATCATCATTATTATTATTATTATTATTATTATTATTATTACTACTACTACTACTACTACTTTTCTACTTATTATTATTCTTATTATAATTAATTTTATTAATTTATTATTATTAATTTATGTTGTTTTATTATTATTATTATTATTATTACTACTACTACTACTACTACTACTACTAGTTTTATTATTCTTATTAATTTTTTTATTATTATTAATTTTATCAATTATATTTATATTTATATTTATATTTATTATTATTATGATTATTGATTTTATTATTCTTATTAATTTATTATTATTATTAATTTTCTACTTATTATTATTCTTATTTTTATTAATTTTATTAAATACATTTATTATTATTATTAAATTTTTTATTATTATAAAAAGAGTTGTCGTAGAGTTGAGAGAGAAAGAAGAGTAGAATTGGCTAGCGTATTTTTTAGATTAAATTCCTGAGGAAAGTATTCTAAATACCAAGGTATCTAGGAAGAATTTGGTCTACCTATTAATTTGATTAATGGAAGAGTTTTGAGTGGACTAGGCCCCGTAGTTTTTCCCTCATATTGGGGGTTTTTCACGTTAAAATCTGGTGTCTCTTTATTTGTTTCCTGCATTATATTATTATCTATTGTCAGGTTGTTTCTATTTTAATTACACAGAGGAAAAAGGAATTTATTTTGTTTTCGTCAAATTTATCAATTATAGTATCTTTTCCAACAAGTAGTATCAAAGCCAGGTTTATTGGTTGTTGTTTTATTTGTGGTTTTAAAATGAATGTTGCTGCTGATACTATGATTAAGCTGAATGCTTCTAACTATTCTATCTAGAAGTCTCAAATGGAAGATTTTTTATTTTGCAAGGACTTGTATGATACTATTGAAAGTAAAGGTAGTAAGCTTGAAAAGAAAATTGATGAAGAATGGAAAAAGCTCAATAGGAAAACTATTGGTATGATCAAACAATGGATAAACCAGAGTGTTTATCATCATGTGCCTAGGGATGATTAAACAATGGATAGAACAAATCATTATTAATTAGGGAGTTGATAAATTTGAAATACAGGGATGGTTTCTCTGTGGCAGAATACATAAGCTATTTCCAAGATGTGGTAAATCAGGTGAATACCATGGACATTAAACTAGAGGATGAATTACTTAATATTATGTTACTCAATTTTATGACTGAGAGTTGGGAAACTCCAGTTGTGTCTTTGAGTAATTCTGCACCTAATGAGACATTGACTTTCTCTAGTGTAAAAGATTGTTGAATGAAGACACTTGAAGGAAGGGGCATAGCTTATTTGGTAGCACGACTAAGACTGAGGCAATAGTTGTTGAGTCACATGGGAGAAGTCAAAATAGAGACTCCTAAAAAGCTGACAGGCAAAGCAAGTCTAGATGAAAGTCGAAGAATAGAAGTGACATTAATTGGTATTATTGTTATAAGCTAGGACATATAAAGAAAATTGCAAGATCTTAAAAAGGGACAAGTCAAAGGAAGAGGTGAGAATAATAAACAAGGTAAGGGCACTGCGGCTGTTACATCAGAAGGTGATGTTGAACTTATGTGTGATACAAATTTGGTTAATCTCACATGTGAGGACTTCACACACTGGGTTGTTGATTCAGCTGCTTCATATTATATTACTCACCAAGAAATTTTCAATTCTTATATTGCGTGTGATCTTGGCATAGTAAAGATGGCAAATCCAGGGGTAAGCAAGATAGTTGGTATGGATGATATTTTCTTATAGACTAACATTAGGTGCAGGTTGCATTTGAGGAATATGAGACACATCCCAGATATGCGGCATAATTTGATTTCTATTAATGTACTAGATTTTGATGGTCATCATAGCGACTTTGGTGATGGTAAATGGAAGCTCACTAAAGGGTCTCTTATGGTACCAAAAGGAGAAAATCCCAATACTCTGTATTAGACAGTAGGCCAGTTGACTACCGGTGAGGTGAATGCAATTGAAGATTGCTCCATAAATTTATGGCATTTACACCTTGGTCATTTGAGTCAGAAAGGCCTTGACACTCTTACCAGAAAGAAATTCCTTCCAGTTAAAGATACACCTATGAAAAGTTACAATCATTGTTTTATCTGTAAACAACATAAAATTACATTTAGTAGTTCTCCTTTATATAGGAAGTCCCATGTTTTGGATTTAATCCATACTAATGTTTGCATTATGGATTCTAGAACTCTTGGTGGTGCTTTATATTTTGTTACATTTATTGATGATTGCTCTAGAAAAGTGTGGACATTTTCTTTGAAATCTAAAAAGTAGATGCTCGATGTTTTCAAACACTTCCATATAAGTGTTGAAAGAGAAAAGGGAAGAAAGTTAAAGTGTGTTCAAGAAGATAATGGTGGTGAATATAAGGGTCTATTTAAGCAGTATTACAAGGACCATGGTATCAAGCTTGAGAAGATAGTCCCAAGGACACTTCAACATAATGGAGTTGTAGAGTGAATGAACCGTACAATCAATGAAAGAATCAAATTTGTGCTTTCTCATTCAAAATTGTCTAAAGCTTTTTGGGGTAAAGTATTGAGAACTATAGTAGATTTGATCAACCTTTCTCTTTTGGTTCCTTTTGAAGGCAATATCCAGAGGGTTTGGACAAGGAAAGATGTCTCTTATAGTCATTTGAGAGTGTTTAGATGTAGCGAATTTGTTCACATTCTAATAAAAGATAAATCCAAGCTTGAAGAAAAATCAAAACATTGTATTTTTCTAAGGCATGGTCATGAAGAATTTGGATATAGATTATACGATCTGGTAAATAAGAAAATTTTTAGAAGTCGGGATGTAATATTTCTTGAAGACCAGACCACTGAAGACTTTGAGAAAGTTGAGAAGTCAAAGTCAAATACTAGAGGTTACATTGATGTAGAGTCAGATCCTCTTACTCGGGTTGTTAATGACAGAGGAGATGTATAGGTAGAGGGTTAGAATATAGTTGATGAGCCCATACCATAGGTTATAGAACCAACTGAACTAGTTCCACCTGAACCATCAAATGAGCCTAAATTGAGGGGTCTACTAGAGAGCATTAGTCTTCCCAGAGATATCCTCCATATGAGTAGGTGTTGCTCACTAATGAGGGAGAGCCAGAAAACTACCAAGAAGCCATATCACTTGATGATAAAGACAAGTGGATGACAGTCATGCAAGAAGAGATGAAATCCTTGCATGAGAATCACACCTTTGATTTGGAGAAGTTGCCTCAAGGTAAGAGAGCACTTAGGAATAAGTGGGTGTTCAAGTTTAAACATAAAGAGAATAACATTACAACCAAGGTACAAGGCACGGTTGGTTGTAAAAGGTTTTATTCAAAAGAAAGGTGTCAACTTTGAAGAAATTTTCTTACTTATGGTCAAAATGTCTTCAATTAGAGTTGTGCTTGATTTAGCATTCATATTTAATTTAGAGGTTGAGCAACTTGATGTGAATACGACATTCCTTCATGGTGATTTGGAGAAAGAAATTTATATGTAGTAGCTTGAAGGTTTCAAGGAAAAAGGTAAAGAGCATTTAGTTTGTAGATTGAAGAAAAGTCTATATGGGTGGTTGAAACAGGCACCCAAACAGTGGTACAAGAAATTTGATTCCTTTATAGTGGACCATGAGTCTGGTAAGACACATTTTGACCATCACGTATTTAATAAAAAATTCTCTAATTGTAATTTCATTATTCTTTTACTTTATGTGGATGATATGTTGATTGTTAGCTATGATGATAAGAAAATTGATAATCTTAAAAGAGACTTGAGTAAATCCTTTGCGATGAAGGATTTAGCCCTTCAAAGCAAATCCTTGGCAAGAGAATTACCTGTGATAGGAAGAACAGAAAATTGTGGCTATCCCAGGAAAAATATATTGAAAAGGTATTGGAGAGGTTTAACATGGGCAGTTCCAAACATGTTAAGAGACTTGTAGGCCACTTCAAATAGTTCAAAACGGTGGCCTATAAGTGAGAAAGATAAAAAGGACACGCAAAAGATTCCTTATGCATTTGCAGTTAGTAGTTTGATGTACACCATGGTATGCACCAGGCCAGACACTGCTCATGCAGTTAGAGTTGTTAATCGATTTCTCTCTAATCTTCATAAAGAACATTGGGAAACAGTGAAGTGGATTCTTCAGTATCTTAGAGGTACTCCTAAAGTCTGTTTATGTTTTGGTAATGGCAAGCTAATATTGTGTGGTTACACAAATGTAGATATGGTTGGTGACATCGATTTTAGAAAGCCTACTTCTAGATATATGATGACTTTTGCAAGGGGAGCAGTATCATGGCAATCTAAATTATAGAAATGTGTTGCTTTGTCTTTCACTGAGGCTGGATATATAGCTATTACATAAGTTGTTAAGCAACTTTTGTGGATGCAGAAATTCCTACAAGATTTGGGTCTCAAGCAAGAGAAGTATGAACTATTTTGTGATCGTCAGAGTATTATCCATCTCAGCAAAATTCCATATTTGATTCTAAAATGAAGCACATTGAAGTGTGGTATCATTGGATACAATAAGTGCAGAGATAAAGATATTATCACTTAAGAAGATCCACACTGATGATAATGGTTCAAATATGATGAGAAAGACCTTGCCAACAGAAAAGCTAAATTACTATAGAGAAGTAGCAAGCTTGGTTGATCATTTCCCCACTTGAGTCGAGAGGGGGAGATTTATAAGGTGGTCCCTCCTAAATGAGGCTACGTCAACAAGTTATTAAAAAAAGAGGGTTCTAATTTAAATGGGAGTGTGAAACGTGAAAGATAGTAACATGAAAGGATGTGCGTTGCTGCAAAGAGGAGAAGAATAAGGATATCTCTTGCCAAAAGATCAAACAAGCAAGCAGGCTTTGTTTCTGATGAACTTTCAATATGTTATTCCTAGTATTGAGAGCATCATTTTGTTATAATTTATATATTGTAATTCCTTCTCTTTTGGCTAGGCAAGAATACTTGTTAGCGGTATTATATTGTATTGGTGATTTGATAATCCCTAGAGTATCTAGAAAGACTTTGGTGTACCCATTAATTTGATTAATGGAAGTTTTTTTATTGGATTAGGTCCTATGGATTTTCCCTCATATTGGGGGATTTTTCCATGTTAAAATCTAGTGTCTCATGATTTGTTTCTTGAATTATATTATTATCTACTGTTGGTTTGTTTCTATTTTAATTGTATAAGGGGAAAAGGAATTTATTTTGTTTTTGCTAAATTTATCAATTATATTATCTTTTCTCAACAGTTCCAACTTATTTTAGTCAACAGTTTTCTCTGTGAATCTAATAAAGTGTAGATCTTGGAAACAATTATTTACTTTTAGTATTAGGTTTTGTTTTTTGTGCATTGTAAAGGTTTTGGCTTTGAGAAAAATTTTAGGTTTTAGCTATATATAAATAGTTATTTACATAGAAGTGGGGGTTTGGGAGTTAGCCTGATCCTTTCTGGAATAGATACACCATCTTGTTTCTGGAATAGTTACACCATCTTGTATAAGTTAAAAGTGGAAATATGACCATGCAATAATGCAAGGAAGAAAATTCTCAAGTCAATTTATCAATTCCAATAAGTGATGAACAAACTGAAGCTTCGAAATTGAATATAAAAGTAACACTAGAAAAATATTCATAATTGGAACCAAAATTAGGAGACAAATATACAAATATGGAAAGAGATTGAAAACCTATGAACGGTCAAAGGATTAGATGATGTGATCGGTGGAATTGAGACTAACTGAAAAGCACACATAATTAACAATTGGGATGGAAAGTGGTATTTTGGTGCCAACAGGATAAATAAAAAATTAAAATAGAAGATGCAGAAAAGCAAAAACCAAGATTGATTTTTATGTTGAAATTTTTCTCCATAATTGTTAGGATTGCATAGCTGTAAATATCAGCTATTCTTAGACTCCTAATTATAGCCCCTAACTATAGCTGTAAGATTAATTATTAAGATATCTTCCCTTATTGTACATTATAATTAGTACGTTTTAAAGAAAGTAATGAATGAATAGAATTTTTTTCTTCTTCTTCATCTCATCTTTCAAGTTGGCATTAGAGCATACAAAACATTTTGAACATGAGTGAAAAATATGTTCCTATTATTGTTCAATTCGAAGGAGCTTTTGGTGTAGGCATCATTCTTTCTAAATCAAATTATGATGTTCGGTCACAACTGATGGAGATGCATATTGTTGAAAGGGGAAAACAAAGCCACCTACAGAATATAAAGACGTGTATGAGAACTAGTATACTGACAATCAAAAAGTTAAAAAATGGTTGCTGATGTCTATGAGTCCAGAGATTATAAAGCGATACTTACGATTACCCATAGCTCAAGAAATCTGGAGTGCATTAGCAAAAGCCTTCCATGATGGAAGTGATAAAGTGCAGTTTTTTGCTTTGAACCCAAAAGCGTTCATTTCAAAACAAAGTGGAAGACCTCTCTCTGAATATTGTGGAGACTTAGGGGAAGTTTTTCAAGAACTAGATTACTAAGACAAAATTGTTATGAAGGATCCTGAAGGTGTTGAAGGATATCGAAATTATATTGAATGAATAAGGGTGCATATATTCCTAGTAGCTTTAGAAGATGTTTTTTAATAGGTTCGAAGAGAGATTCTAAGGAAGGAATCAATTTTGACTTTGGAAAAATGTTATGTATTGATTCAGGGAGAGGTAGTAAGTCATGAAACATTGCAAGGAGAATTTGGAAACCTTGAAGCCATTACTATAATGGTTGGAAACAAATCAAAGACAACCATTGGTGGGGAAAAGTCTACATACAATTACACTCATTGCAACCAAACTAGATATACTAAAGATCGTTGCTATGAACTTGTAGGATATCTAGATTGGTGAGACTATAATTAAGCACTCTAAAAGAAAATTTTCAAAAACACTCCAACTACTATTGTTGCTGAGACTAAAATTAATGATGATTTTGTTAAGAAGACTTTTGTATTACTAGCAACTATAAATAATGGAGGTAAGACTTTTAATGTTTTTGTACTTGTTTCTAATAGTATATGGATAATTGATTATGGTGCTACAAATCATATGAACTTTGATTCTAGAAAGGTTATTGAACTCACAAAGTCCTTACAAAAATTTGTTTATACTATCAACCATGACAAAGCCCTAATTATTAAGGAAGGATCTTTAACTCTCACTAATACTTTAAATTTGGACTCTGTCTTTTCTGTTCCATCCTTGGATTACAACCTCTTGTTTGTTTCTCAAATAACAATAGCCTTATCTTGTATTGTAAGCTTTTGGCCTAACTCATGTCTCTTTAAGTTAGACGATTGCTTGTGTTATTAGGAGAGCAAAGTTGTATTATCTGGACCTAACGTCAAGGATTTTAGACAAGTTACATCAAGTTTTTGTTGTAGACGGCTCAAAGGTGGAGAAAAATAAGCTAACCTTTAGTTATGGCATCGATGTTTGGGGCATTCATCTTTTGGGTATGTAAAAAATTATTTTCTTTTTTTTTAAAAATTGTTGTCTTTAGTTTTCGCTGTGATGTTTGTGAACTTGCATAATATCATCAAAATTCATTTCCATCAGTGATAAATAAGAGTCCCACTCTGATGTATGAGATCCATCCAAAAATTTCAACTTTAGGTGGGTCTTGTTAGTTTGTTTCTTTTATTAATGATTGTATGAGGATGACTTAGTTGTGGTTAATGAAATCCAAGAGTGAAGTGAATTTATTGTTCCAAAAATTCCATAAGATCATTCAAACTCAGTATAATGCACAAGTTTGAGTTCTTCGCAGTGATAATGGTAGAGAACATCAAAGTTTTGAATTAAACATTATTTAAAAGCATAAGGTATTATTAATAAAACTACTTACGTGGATGCACCCTAATAGAATGGGGTAGCTAAGAGAAAAAATTGAAATTTAATAGAAGTTGTTCGTGCCTCAGTAATTTAAGCTCTTATGTCATTGACTTATTAGGGAGAAGCTCTCTCTTCCACTCAATATTTGATTAATCAAACTCCCTCCCGCTCTATTGAATTTTATACACCATTTCAAGTCTTCACTAATGCTATAGCTGCTCTACCAATACCAAATTTGCCTCCTCATGTTTTTGGATGTGTAGCAATTGTGCATATCCATAAACATCAACATAACAAGCTAGCTCCACAAGTCCTATGGTGTGCTTTTTCTTGGGTATGCAACAAACCAAAAAGGGGTACTGATGTTGTCATCCTCCAACTAAATGTATGTTCATCACAATGGATGCATTCTTTCATGAAGATATAGTATATTTCTCTAGGTTTGAGCTTCAGGGGAATACCAAAGGGAAATTTAGACTCTTGATTATGAACTTTTGGGGAGTGCAAAGGTGAATGTCATTTTTCCGATGGTAATGATCTGTTGAAACATGCAGACGAGTAAGAAGGGGCTATTGAACTAGAGGATATTGACCAAAAAGGTATTACTAAAGAGGAGGATGTTGGTCCGTTAAGTTTAGAAGTTGAGACTCTCATTAATATACTACACTAATCATTTACTGAGGATGTTCCCATTCCTAAACCTGAGCCACCGAGAAAACAACTACCAGAGTGTCTTACTAGAGGTATTCCTAAGCCTACATATGAACCTGAAATTTTGAGCATAATTAAATATCCCATGAGTCATTATATGTCAAATAATAATCTGTCGGAATCAAATAGGTCATTTATAAATCAATTATCTGTTGCAATTATTCCTAGCAATATGCAGGAAACTCTAAAGTTTCCAAGGTAGAGAGCCGCCGTGAATGAAGAAATGAACTCTTTACAAAAAAAAAAAACTTGGGAGAATGATGAATGCCTACCAAGAAAGAAGCCAGTTGGATGTTGATGAGTTTAAACTGTAAAGTACAATGCAGATGACATAATTGAAAGGTTCAAAGTGAGAGTGGTGGCAAGGGGGTATTAACCAAACCTATGGGATTGATTACACAGAGACATTTGTTGTCCTAGCTAAAATCAAAATTGTTAGAGTATTGTTGTCCTTAGCTGCAAACTTGGATTGGCCTTTGCAACAATTTGATGTAAATGGTGACTTATCTGAAGAAATTTATATAGAGCTTCCACCAGGTTGTATAGTAGTAGAAAGGCAGAGTAAAAAGGTTTGTAAATTGAAGAAATCATTTTATGAATTGAAGTAGTCTCCAAGAGCATAATTTGGAAGGTTCACAAAGCCTGTGATAATTTTCAGATAGCATCAAAGCAATTCTATCCACACTTTATTCTTGAAAAAAAGGTAAGGTCAAATCATTGCTCTTATTATATATGTGGATGACATAGTAGTGACAGGAGATGATCTGGAAGAGAGGAAGGCACAACAAGAATACTTGTCTAGAGAATTTGAAGTGAGAAATCTTTGTTGTTTGAAATATTTTCTTGAGATTGAAATTTTCTATACTAAAGAAAATATGGATTAGACTTATTACAAGAAACTGGTATGTCAACATGTCAACCAGCTGATATTCCAGTTGAGGAAGACTTAAAGGTATGTGTTGAGGAAGACTTAAAGGTATGTGTAGAAACAAACCCAATACCAATTGATAAAGGAAGATACCAAAAGCTTGTTGGAAGGCTGATATATTTGGCTCACACAAGATCCGACCTTGCTTATGCTTTGAGTATTGTCAGTCAGTTTATGCATAATCCTAGAGAACAATATATGATGGTAGTTATGAGAATTTCGAGGTATCTCAAATTTGCTCCAAGTAAAGGAATTTTGTTTACTAAAAATACAGATTGACAAAGCATAAATATGTATACAAATGCTGATTGGGCTAGATCAACAAAAGATAGATGATCAACTTCTAGCTACTTCACATCTGTAGGTGGTAACCTAGTTACGTAAAGAAGTAAAAAACAAAACGTGGTAGCTCGCTCAAATGCAGAAGTTAAATTCAGAGGTGTAGTGTTCGCTCAAGGTTACACGCTCTAAGTTTCAATATTTTTAACCTTGGTAATTACCGCAAGCACACGGGTCATTCATGTAGTACCTAAGGTGTGGATCCCATGAGGAAGATAACTAGTCCTAAAATCTAGCGGCAGCTAAGTTTGCAAAACCTAATTAAACAACTATTACAATAATTAAAACTAACCAAGAATCAAATATGAGAATTTAAATCACCAAAAGAACAAACAAAAGCAACTCACACAAATAACCCGAATTTCAACCTAGAATTGACCGATTGAGAGAAAGGGGGAATTTATTCGAAATTAAAGAAAATCTATCTAATTATGAATTTTTTGATTTAATGGGCCTAGACGGTCCCTAAGGTGAATTACTCTCTCTCGAGTTATAATTCTTAACCCTAATTGATATTCCCTAATTCAAATTATTGAAATTGTGATCTCTCGATCCGCAATTTATCCAAAACCTAAATTAGTTCTAACACTATTTATTAACTTACTGGGAATCTTTGCTCGATCTCTCATTACAAGACTCGACCAGTTTGATTCAATTCTCTGCCTAACGATTTACCTAACTCTTATTAACCTAAATTGATGATTTTTATCAGCTCACCCTCTCAGTTTATTGCCTAGTTATGAAGAATCGAATTAAATCACAATAAATCGGAATAAAACACAATTAAAACAATCTTAGTAATCTCAAGAATAAATCAACCCTAAGGTGAGTTTAGACAAACATCAACATTCTATAAAAAATATTTTTAATCAATCTCTAAAGCTCCATTTATCAATGAAATCGAAATAAAAATTAGAATATACTTTCGAAATGGATCTCGGAGTTGCGACTGTAGGAAACCACCTATTCTGGGAAGTAAGTCGTGTAAAGCGTGCCTCTATGCCTCTCTTCCTTTATCTCCTTCCTTGATCGATTGATCCCTAATTAGGTTTTCACTTGGATTTTCAACAGAGTCTCTATCTTTTGTAGCTTTTGGCTCTCTCCCTCTTTTGTCACATCATATTCTATTTATATCTTCGAGGCTCTAGGTCAAATTTGGGGTTGAAATAGTCCAAAAATTAGTCTGAAATTTGAGTTTTTCTGTCAACCCGACGCAGTGCACAATCGTGGCCTTACCTGTCATGATCGTGGCTGGCACTTTTTCCTTTCTATCACGATCGTGGCCTGAAGTGCACAATCGTGGCCTAACTTGACACTCTCTGTCACGATCATGACCTAGAGTGCACGATCGTGGCCTAGCTGTTTCTGGTTCTTCCTCTTCTGTCATGATCATGGCCTATATGCACGATTGTAGCCTGTGCGTTTTGGCCCAAAAACTCTTTAACTCTTCCCTTTTTTCTTTTTTTACCTTGCAACACTAGCAAACATATCAAGGTACCTCAAAAATATACAATTTAAGGTCAAAGATTCAAACTAACCCATAAAAACACTTAAACACAAAAACTAGCCTAATTAAAATCTAAATGCATACTAAACACTTAAATTGACATAAAGTACTTATCAGATCTAATCCTAAAACACAATCCAAATTTTAACTATCAACATCCCTACACTTAAACGTTAGCTTGTCCTTAAGCAAATAAAACAACAACACATAACAAATATGAAGAAAACACGCAATGTAGTAATAGGGCAATGGCTTCAACTTCGTGAAATAAATTTAATCTCGATTATAATCATTCAGTTATGTCAAATCATTAACATGCAAAATATGTGTCTAGGGGCTTTGAACTTACTATACAACTTAATCGAGACGTAAGTGTTAATTTATTTACCCTTTTCAATTGTGCATGCACATTAACAATTTTTCGATCCCTTAGATTTCGTAACTATTCCTAAATACATTTTTCATGAAAATCTAAGCTTATTACAAGTCCGGTAGGTTTTTATTTAAAACATTTTTATGGGACCTAGCCTTTTACTCGGAGGCAAACATTTGTGATGAATGTCGATCCGGTTACTCGACTAAGTCAATTATTCACAGCTTGGTCGAAATGTCATTATAGCCTTTTCACGCGAAGGCACACATTTGTGATGCGTGTCGATCTGGTTGCTCAACTACATCACGTTTTCAGCTGGCTACTAGCTCTATTCATAACTCAAAGGTTAGGAGAATAATGATTATTAAATTAATTATTTTTTATTATTTACCTTGTTGCTTTTAGCTATTCGTTTCTATTAAAAATACTAGTTGAGCTACTTAACCTAAAAGGCCTCAAATTATGAATGAATGCGAGAATCTATAGGGCTTTAAATTTCCACTAAGTCTTAATTAGGCTGTATAATTATCCAAAGGCCCCTTAATTTACTAATTTTGCAAACTAATGATTTTCCACAACCTAACAGGCTATGTCAAAAATTAAAAACAATTCACTCAATCTAGGTCATTGACACATTCACACACTTCACATTATGCAACCTAATATTATCATACAAAATGTTAAAATTCACATACAAAAGAAAAGACACAGAATCCCTCCCTGCACTTGAACAACACATTATCCTCAATGTGAGAAGGAACACACACCCAGGGGAAATAAACACAATATACGAAAAACATAAGAAGAAAATACTAACACAAAATGAAACGAAAAGGGTTAAAACACGAAATTGTTTATGGTGAAAGAGGTGGTGATGGCTATAGTGTTGAGACCAAATTAGCTTGACATCAAAAATGTTTCCCTATCTTATAAATGAGTCAAAAGAATAAAAGAATTATCACTCCAAATTGTTTCAAATTATTCACGACCTATTTAAGAATTTAAAACAAACCTAACTGCACAACAATTTAAACCCACTACCAAACATACTAATTTATTATTTATGGTCATTAGCTTGACCTTCATCCTTTAAAACTCAACCAAGATCAATTATGAGTGGCTTGCTTCCACCCTTTTCGTTAAACATCAATTTTGTAGCCCTTGAGTAAGCTACAAATTGCAAGATGATCAAAAGGACAATATTGATAAAATTATGAAATCCAATTAATTTTAGTAATGTCCTTTTCACTAACAGACTATCAATAAAATAAGGAATAACGAAACTCCCTGAATCTTCCATCGAATCTAACAGTTTGTCCTATAAGAAGGTGAATTGCTCTCCTTCTTCCTTCATCACCTGTGTCTCCTGTGCTTCTTCTGCTACATGAATAGAGACCTTTATTGCTTCTTCAAACTTGATGTATGCTATCATCTGTTCATCGTCCTCTTGTTCATCATAATATTCAAACACATCAGTTATCCTGAATGAGCTACTAACCTTCGGATTCTTAAATACATAATTCATGTTGAATGTCATTTGATCATTCTCAATCCAAAAGTTAGAGTTCTCTTCATGGACATCCACCCTAGATTTTTCAATGTTTAAAGATGATATATTAAGGACTAGTGGATAATAGGGAAAGTTAACTTTATTTTCATCATCTTGTTCTTTGATTTCCTGGTCTTTGCTAAGTCAGGCTTAGCTTGATTTCTCACTGGTTCTTCTAGCTCTTTCCCATTCTTAATTGTGATAGCTTGACATGACTCTATTGAATGTACATTCAAGTTGCGCAGACAGTTTTCCACACTTTGCTTACAAAATTCCCTAGAAAGTTGTCTTACTTGAATCTCCAGATTGTTAATAAAAGTGACATGATTTTTTGCTACTCGATCAATTTGCTCTTCTAGTCTCTTTTGGCCCTCTTCCTTGTCTGTAAGCTTGTCCATGATTTTGTCCAGCTTGGAATCTCATGAACTGGATTAATCATATTGAAATCCACATGGATTTTGATGTCCCATGTGAGTACTTGGATTGTTGGACCAATAAAAATCTGGTGGTTCTGCCACCCCGAAGTGTATGAGTTTGTAAAAGGATCACGATTTCCCTAACTAAATTGGGGCTCATTAAATTTCGTAAATGTCCTTTGCTCCCTATAATACACATCCTCCATGACCGATCTTTTTACCTCTTCTTAGCATTTAACTCTTTGGATGTCTCATTCTCACTCTAATATGTCACGATATGTCTCTACTTTACGCTTCAAATTCTTTCAATTTTTTAATAAAAACAAAAGTTAGTGAAAATGCCTTAGTCTAAAGAACTAAATTGCCTTCCCCGACAACGACATCAAAAACTTGTTCGCTTAAGGATACACGCTCTAAGTTTCAATATTTTTAACCTTGGTAATTACTGCAAGCGCATGGGTCGTTTATGTAGTACCTAAGGTGTCGATCCCACGAGGAAGATAACTAATCTTAAAATCTAACGGCAGTTAAGTTTGCAAAACCTAATTAAATAACTATTTCAGTAATTAAAACTAATCAAGAATCAAATATGAGAATTTAAATCAACAAAAGAACAAACATAAGCAAATCACACAAATAGCCCGAATTTCAACCTAGAAGTGACCAATTGAGAGAAATGGGGAATTTATTAGAAATTAAAGAAAATCTATCTGATTATAAATTTTCGGATTTAATGGGCCTAGACTATCCTAGGGTGAATTACTCTCTTTTTAGTTATAATTCTTAAACCTAATTGATATTTCGTAATTCAAATTATGGAAATTGAGATCTCTCAATCCGCAATTTGTCCAAAATCTAAATTAGTTCTAAAGCTGTCTGTTAACCTACTGAGAACCTTTGCTCGATCTCCCGTTACAAGACTCGACCAATTTGATTCAATTCTCTACCTAACAATTTAACTATCTCTCTTAACCTAAATCGATGATTTTTTTCCGTCTCACCCTCTCATTTTATTGCCTAGTTATGAATTAAATCACAATAAATTGAAATAAAACACAATTAAAACAATCGTATTAATCTCAAGAATAAATCAACCTGAAGGTGAGTTTAGACAAACATCAACACTCTATGAAATATATTTCTAATCAATCTCCAAAATTTCATATATCAATGAAATCGAAATTCTAACACCCCACCCCCGCTGGACCCGAACCCGATATCGACGGTGATATCTGAATCTGCGCCCCGCGAGGGTGGTGTGCCACATCATTAAATAGTCAAAGTCGGTGTAATTAATTTTAATTTGTTTTAAGACCACAAACATAAAGTACAGCAATTCGGTAATCAAAACATTCCACTTTGTTTTATAACTATTTGTTACAAAACAATGTAATCAACAGAACTTTTATTAGCCACTTGGGCCCATTTCAAATTACAAAATACAATAATTTCCAATTTAGAAAAACTATTAAAAACTGTAATATTCGATTTCAAATAATGTAACATTTTGCGAAAAAATACAATTCAGTACAAAAATAAAGAGACTCCATGCAGACGCGAACTGATCCTGATCTCTTCTTTCTCTCATATGAGACAGATATACTCCCGTTGCCTAACGGGGTATTCTTTTGAGTCCTGAAAAATAATTGCAAATTTTTGGGTGAGTTTTTGCGAACTCAGTGAGTGACCATCATCGATGGCTCACCCAATCACATAACACAAATTTCATACATCACACAGTTCACATTTCACATTTTGCACACATCTCACAGTTCACATATCACATTTATCGAAGTTTAATCACTTCTATTATGCACATGCAATGCCCATGAGACTCACTTTCTAATTATTACTTTGTTGTGACTGAGTGCCTAAACTGTCCCATATAGGGCTCATTGATAACTGTCCCATATAGGGCTCA
>JANZXP010000039.1:43206-77562 GCA_027576715.1 Erythroxylum flavicans
ATGGTTTTACTATCAAGTCACATACATGATGACATAAGCCTAATACTATTCATGGAATGTAAATCACATTACATAAACAATATACATGCATATTTAAAAGAACACCTCATAATATATTATTAATAAGTCAGAATGTCAGTACAAAAGTCACAAATGACTATTGGCCTAGGCCACACTACTAACAACTTCAGTAGATTGCTTATACACTTTTTTAGGCTTTCTTTTATAAGTTGCAAGAAACTTTTTAGCATTAAAGAATGGAGTTTTATCCTCTATTTCATTTTGTTATCAATAGAAACAACTATTAATTATAATTTAGAAAATTTAAGTAATTTCTTGATAGATTATGAGCTTGTTTGGTAAACAGCTTATTAGCTATTTTTTAGCTGATTTACATAAATTAGCTGGTTGATTATATTAAAAAGCTATTGAAGTTGTTTGATAATTTGGCTGATTAACTAGCTGATTTAAAACAATAAGCTGAAAATAGAAACGCTGGTGTGTTGGAGTGTTTTGCTCCAACAACCAACATTTAAGAATGAAAATACAATGGTGCCATTTGAATTTAATGGGTGTTGTATGTATGTAAGAGCTTTGCATAAATCATCAACAACTTACGATTTATTCCCCTTGACAAGCTTTTTTTCTATTAATGAAAGCTAGAACAACAACATTTTTCAAACAAAAAAATTATTAGTAAAAAATAAAACTCATATATTTAAAATAACACAATATTTTTTTTTATATAAATAAGAATAAGCAGATAATAATATGAAATAAAGATAAGATATTCAAAATTTCACTAAATTTGGACACTAAAATTAAAAAGATAAATTATAAATTTATAACAAATTTGAATCAACTTTAAAGCATGTTTTTTAAATAAATATAAACTAAATTTAGAATAAGTTAAATATAAGTTTATTTAAATTAGATCGATTTTTTAAATAAAAAACTAAATTTACAAGATTTATAACATATATTAACCAGTAAGGAATAGTATTTTCTTCACTATAATATTTTGTACATGTAAATTTTAAATAATAGTTTATTAAAATTTAAATATATCTTAATATTTTCACTTATTAAACATATACATATGCATATATATTAACCATGGTTATTTTATATCTCTTTTCCTTACCAATTATAATGAAATAAAATATTTTTTAAGTCATGCCCTCATAAGTTATTTTACATATAAACAACTAATACTAGTCAGTTAATTTTACTAAACATTTTTAATAAATAATTGATGTTATCAGCTGGTCAAATCAATTGATATAATCCGTTGTCAGCTAACCGCTGATAGAATCAGCTAACAGCTAATGCAATCCACTGATTGCCAAACAGGGTTTATAACTCATTGGAGTACTTACCAACTTAGCATAAATACTTTTAAAGCTCTTAAGACCAGCAATGTGCATTTCGATTTGTTGTTTTATTTTTGAATATTTGTTTCAATAATTTACTATACATTAAAGCATTATATTAATTAGTTATCATGTAACTAATTCGTAAAAAGTATTAACAATTATCATACATTCACATCTGGGTGTTTTTAATAAGAAATGAGCTCCTTATAGACTTATTTGTTTAAGTAGTTGGGATGATTGTCCATTTTTTCTGCATTTGTTGTCTAGTATTTGGAATGCTATTGCTTCACTCTAGACTTATAACTTCTCCATGCGTCTCCAGTAGTTTTCAAAGTCCATTCTTTACCTTCTATTGGCAGAATATATCTCTTTTGCAGTGTAATAAATGTTCATTTAAATTTCATAGATCAAAATTAAAAGGAGCATTAGGATTATGATTTCTTATATTAATATATTCTCAAGTAGGTTCTTTGGGAATCTTACCCCAATTAACATAGTTTAGAGGCAAGATTTTATTTACTAGCCACAGTACCCAAGAAAAGTGTAAATTTAGTCAACATCTTCTCATTAAGACCAACTACCTGATTAAGAGCATTGAAAAAATTAGTTTGCATTGCTTCATGGATCTTACATGAACCTTGTTGAGCAAAGTTAGACCTCTCCCCTTCTTCTTCACAAATTCCATATTCAAAATAGTTACTAATGTTAGTATATATAAGAGAAACCATTTAAATAATAGTATAATATATGATTACCTTTACATTGAGCATTAGTAATTTCTACCATATACATGCTTATATCATATCCATTTTCTTCTATTGTATCTTCATGTAGTTTAGGTTGTTGTTCCATAATTTTAGTCATTAGTTCTTGCTATCTTAGAAAAGTAACTCTTTTTGAACAATCGCTTCACATTCTATTACATTTTCATGTATTTCATCTCCTCTACTTACTTATTCCACTTGTGGTTGTTCCTCAACAAGTTTCTTTTGTATTTTCCACCTTTAAAAGTTAACAACACTACCTAAACGACATAAAGATTGTGATCTGCCATTCTTCTTAGAGGATTGGTCCTTCCCTTTCTATTAAAATTTATGACAGTTAAAACCAATGGAATGAAAAAATAAATTACAATGTTTTTTAATCTATATCAATATCAACAAAAATTCATTAACATTATAAAAAGGACTAAATAAAACTATTAATCTGGTAACTATATGCAAACCAAATTTAACAGTAGAATAATCACATATATATTACCAAAGCAAATGAAAAAACATGTACCTTTTTTAATGTATTGACATTTTTCTTTACTATCCTCTAAATGCTCTTCCTCTCTATGTCACAAGTCAGATGAATCTTTTAGTTCATAAGCACGAGTCTTCTTTTGCTGCTTTCTCAAAAAGTTAGCCATAGACCATGGTGCAACAAAATTTGGTCGCACATGTTTGCTTCTTCCCTTTTTTCATTGTGAAGACCTATAACAATAAAGAATATTGTTGCTAATTGATAGTTGTGATTTGCATTGTGTTTTAGGGTTTAATTTGTTAAGTACTTATTGTTAATTTGAGTGTTTAGTATGTATTTAGGTTTTAATTGTGTTAGTTTATGTGTTTAAGTGTTTTTATGGGTTAGTATAAGTCTTTGAGCTTAAATGTTATATTTTTAAGGTACCTTGATGTGTTTATTAGTATTTCAGGGTAAACGATGAAGAACGGAGAAGTTTCAAAAAGTTTCGGGCTAAAAACATGGCCCACAGTCGTAGCACAATAGGCCACGATCGTGACAGAAAGAGGTGAGCTAACAGGACCATGGCCACGATCATATGCTTTGGCCCACGATCGTGACAGAGAGGGTTAGGCACTGGCCACGATCGTGGCAGGCTGATATAGAAACTTGAATTTTGAGAGATTTTTTGGATCATTTCAACCCCGAATTAACCCTAGGGCTTCCAAGATATAAATAAAATACCTAAATTCAGAAACCTTAGAGAACTATTGAGTGATTTGAGGAAGGAAATGAAGGAAGAGAGACACAGAGATGAAGCTTGGCGCGAAGTGCTTCCCAGAACAGGTGGTTTCCAGCCGTCGCTGCCTCCATTGATCTGTTCCGAGCGTATTTTTTAGTTTATTTTAGTTTTATTGATTTATGAAATTGAGATAATTGTTGAGAATAAGTTATGTGGAATGTTGATTATTGTCTAAACTCACCTTTAGGAATTTGTCTTTGATTTAAATGAAATCTGATTTATTGCATTTTTATTTGAATTATTTGTGATTTAATATCTATTCTTAATAATTCGGTAATAAACTAAGAGGGTGAGCCGAGTGAATATCATCAAATTGAGCTAACAAGAGTTAGGTAATTTGATAGATAAAGATTGAATCAACCTATGAAATCGTGTAACGAAAGATCGAGCATAGGTTTCCAGTAGGTTATTAGACAATTTTAGAACTAATTTAGGTTTTGGATCAATTGTGAGTCGAGAAATCACAATTCTATAATATAAATTAGTGATTGTTAATTAGGGTTTAAAGATTATAACTCGAGAGAGAGTAATCCACCCTAAGACCTTCTAGATTCAATAATTCGATAATTGCATAATTGATTAGATTTTTGTTAATTTTGGACTAAAACCCCGTTTCTCTCAATTAGTAATTCCTAGGTTTATTGTTGATTTAGTTGTGTGATTTGCTATTTTGTTATTATTTTCGAAATTTAATTCTCATAATTGATTGTTGATTGATTAATTTTCTGCATTTATTGTTTATTTTAGATTGTTGTGATTAGTTCGACCTTAGCTTTTAGGACTAGATTAATCCTCATCGTGGGATCGATATCTTAGGTACTACACAAACGACCCGTGCGCTTGCGGTATTATCAAGGTTAAAATAGTAAAACTTAACATACGTAAACCTGCGATCACCAATAACCATATATAAATAATAAGATTAATAAAGCATACTTAAACATATAGTAACAAAAATTATCTGTTTAATAGACAAAGGAAAATAACTAAGGACCTTCTGTAACAAATTATTGATCAATGTCCATTAAATCCCATTCAGTGTCATCAAAGTCTGAATCATCTTCATCATCATTTTCTGATTCTATATTTAAGATATTTGGAGTTATGTCAACTATGTCTACAAGTAAATCTTCTTTAGACCAATTAGGGTCCACGTCACCATCATTTCTAAAGAAATCATTAACATAGTTATTTGGTTTTTCCTAATATATTTATTCAACATTTTCATTATCATCCAAAGGTACATCAAACATATACTTAGTTACCTTCTTCTCCACATAATAACAACCTTCTTTAAAACAATTGGCCACATAAAAGACTCGATGAACTTGGATTTCGAAGCCAAAAGGATCTTCCATATAACATAAATTTTTGAAGTTTACTCGAGTAACCCATAATTGTCTTTCTCCTTTTGATACCAAAAACATTTGAACAACAATATACCAAACTATCCCCAGTAATCCACTTCAATAATTTCCTTTATTGCTCCATTGTAATTCACATTTCCAAGTGTTATATTTTGGTCTCTAGAACTTGCAAAACCTGGAGTAAATGTTGTCAAAGAAACTCCACTATTTTGACTCTTACACCTTACATCCCATTTTTTAGTCATAAACTTGTATCCATTAATAACATAACATGGATTTTTCTTTGCCACATTGTTAGGGCCTTTGGACAACCAACGGATATGACTTAGGGTGTCATAACAAGATATCACCTTATCTTGAAACCATTGAGGAAACTCATTGCAATGGTCTTATGCCATTGCCCATCAACTTCCTTTACTGCTTGTATCTTTAATTTGTGGTGCTCCATACAAAAAATGATATATGTTAATTATTATAATAGGAATAAAAATTAGTCTTAAAATTGATAAATAATGTATGTGTACCTTACCTAATGTACTTCTCAACATCTTTGTCATCTGAATTAAATATAATGTATTGATGAGTATGGTGTAATGTATTTAAGACTAAATTGACATATCTGCCTTTCCTTCACCCTTTCCCTCCAATAAGATGCCTAAATTTTGCAAAAAATGAAGATGATATGTCAACAAGATTTATATTGTCATTGTCTTCCATATGGCTATTATATTTTTTTCTCACCTTATGCCGCATATGTAAGGCCTAACAGATACAACAATGTTTTTGTTGGTTTAAGCTTCTAAGGGTGGAAAATCTTCCTCTTATGATCTCATCTTCATATAAGGTACTAGTTTAACCTTAGGGATCAATGGCACAGAACATCTTGACTGGATCAAATGCTCTTTTCCAACTTCTCTCAATAGTTCAGAGAGATTCTTTGGACTAGACTTAGGATTTCTAAGACCAATCCAAGGCCTTGAGTCATTATCGTCATCATGCCTAGGTTGGATCCTTTTTTGTAGTTGGCATGAAGATTTTGTCTTTCTGTTGGGTTTGTCTCTCCATCGAGGAACATATACTTCATCGTCACTGTCTGAGTCATCATCTATCCATCCTTCACAGTCTGAGTCGCACATAGATGGATTTGCATCCCAGATAAAATGGCCATTAACGTGGCTAACATATGTTTCACGTCCATTGGGGTGGATATAGTGGATTGGATGGCCATCAATAAAATTTGCACATTTTTTAGCTAAGTGTCCTTTGGCTATAGACACCCATGTTTGGCTTTTATTACAAACAAATCTTTTTATCATACTCAAATGCCTCTCAACAAAGCACGTAGAGTGGCAATGCACTCGTCCAACAAATTTGATTTGTTTTGGCAAATGAATAGGTAAATGAACCATAATGTTAGAGAAATAATGTAGAAAGATTATTTCAAGTTGATATATTACTTCCACAATTTGCTTGTCTAGATGCTCAAGATCCCTTGACTTAATGAATTTAATGGATATTCCTTTGAAAAAAGCACCTAGCCTACTCAAAATAATTATCTTGATAGCAAATTGGTGTGAGTGTTGCATAATAATATGCGCATCATGACTTTTGTATCCTGATATTTTTCTCTTACTAACATTAACACATAGTGTTATATTTGATGCATAATCTTGCAGTAGTTTCACATTCTTCAAAACTGAGCAGAAGTTTTCATTCTCCTCTGAAGTCATGTAAAAACAAGTCCAAGCTCGTGACATGTGGGAGTCATCTACTTTGATAGGTTGCAGAATTTTTCTCATCCCCATTTCTTTCAAATCAAACCTTGCATTATGATGATCTTTTAACCCGCCCAAAATCTCCAACAAAGTTCCTAGTATATTATCACATACATTTTTTTCAGTGTGCATCACATCAAGATTATGTCGGCACCCATTATGCTTCCAAAAATGTAAATAAAAAGTATGAACCTCTTCCTCCAAAGATTATCACTTGGTATTTTTTATTTATTTGTCTTCTCAAAAACATTATGATACTCATTGATAAGCTCTAATACATTAGATATTAACAAAGGAATTGGTGATTCTTCCAACTCTATATAACCATTAGATGATCTCCTATCACGTGCCCAAGAATGATTTATATCCAAAAATCTACGATAATCGAGATAACAAGTCTTTTTACTATGCTTTAAATATTGAAAGTAAGTTCATAATGAAATTAGGGCATGCTAACTTTCCCTCTGTACTCCATCCAGACAGTATTGCATATCCTGGAAAGTCATTAATTGACATAACAAGGCTATACATATCTTAAATGATTGATTAGTTGAAGAATCATATGTCTCTATCCCAAACTCCCACAACTTTGTTAACTCTTTAATAAATGGTTGCCAAAAAAAAACATCAATATCCCTTCCAAGAGTCTGGCAAGTATAATTGAAGACATATCAAATTTTCTTATTTCAGATATCTCCATAGTGCTAAGTTATAGTTTACTAAAATTATAGGCCATGTACTATATGAAACACTCATTGCTTGAAAATGATTAAATTCATCACTGGCAAGAACTAATCTATCATTACGAGGATCTTATGCAAAATCAGGATATAATGAGTCAAAGTCTTTCAAAGTTTGACCATTGGTAGGCTGCCCTAAATTACCATCTTTAAGACACCCTTTATCATGCCATTTCATGAATTTAGCTAATTTTGAATACATGTAAAGACGTTATAACCTTTATTTTAATGGAAAATATCTAAACACCTTAGTAGGAATTTGCCTTATATTTGAGCTTGCATAATGATCTCAATTATCTTCAATATTACAACTTTGTTTCCACATAGATACACTACACACTCTGCAGTTGGTTGCTTTTTCATCATTTCCGCAATACAAAATACAATCATTGGAACATACATGTATCTTTTCATATTGAAGTCCTAAATCCTTCACAAGTTTCTTTGTTACATTAAAAGATTAAGGAATCTTTGCATTAGGAAAGGTCTCTTTAAGAATCCATATAAGATTAGTATAAGTTGCATTACTAATTTCACGAGTACATTTAAAAAGACATAGTCAATTGGTGAAAGAAAGTTTAGAAAAACTTTGACAACTGCGATACAATTCTTGTTTTCCTTCCTCTAAACTTCTTAACAACAACATTTAGACCATTAACTCCTACACAACTGTTAGGACCTTCATTTAAGTCTTTAAAGGTGTCAAATAGTAATCCATCTTAAAGTTGGTTTAGAAAGTGTGCGACTCCATTACGCATCTCATTGTTGGGTTTCTCAATGTCTCATATAGCCAAACCAACGCTAAATTTTTTTTTGAAAATTATCAGTCAAAATCTAAAGTTCCAATAAGGGAAGAGATGAGTGGAATCTAAAGTTCCAATAAGGGAAGAGATGAGTGGAAAAACAAAATGAGAAAACAATCCTTACTTAATTAACCAAATAAATCGCACGTTTGTACTTCACCTATCGATGGGCTCGTTGGCCTGTGCAAGGAAATGGTTAGTAGAGGCTCAATTCATTGGTTGAAAACCTTCATCGTCGAACAATTTCATTTGAAAAAATAGAGGGAAAAGTTACGTAGCCCTTGAGGGCTGTGGTCGGATGGTTGAGAGCGAGGCTTGGCATGCTCTAGGTCCTAAGTTCAATTCCATGCCGCGTTGCTGCAGTCCTCGTAAGAGCCTGGGGCAGCCCAGGGTTTTATCAGCTGAAGGTATTGCTCTGTTGGGCCCTCTACTAGGGGTGTTGCTCTGTTGAGCCCTCTATTAGGAGGTGTTGTCCGCTGGGTCCCCTATTGCACACGAGGTGTTGCCCGCTAGGCCCCTCAGATAGAGTTTCTCTCGTACTCAAAAAAAGGGGAAAGTTACGTATTTCAAACTAAAGTTAATTTTAATTCTAATAAAAAGTGATTTTTTTTCAAATTGTTTATACAAAAATAAAATATTTTAAGTAGCTGAACATGCTTTGAGAATTTTTAAATTTTAAATTCAGTTCATTCTTATAATATATCAAGAAGAAACATTCTAGTTATTAGTTATATCTTTAAAAATTATAGAATATAAATTCATCCTATTTTTTAAAAAGAGTAATTATTTAAAATTTATAACTTAAAATATTAAAAATTGAAATGTGCAAATAACACATTAATAAATATATTTTCTTAGAATAACAAATATAATAGTTTTTTAATAAAAATAACTTTAATTTAATGTTTATTAATTTAAAAAAGATTATGAATATCGTATTAAATTTGGAAAGGGAAAAAGAAAAAGAATACGTAAGAATATCTCCAGAACCAACAATTTTGGTATTAAACTGATAGTCACGGTATATAAGTTTAGTGGTGTCAGCCCAAAACCAAAACCACACTTCAACACAAACAAACACAGCCCCCCCTCGTCTCTCTCTTCCCTTTGCATCTTTTTCTCTCTCATTGCTTTGGGGTTTCGCCTCGCTCTCGCTCGCTTTTTCTCTTACTCTCTTTATCTCTCTACTTCAGGCTTCTGATGTGTATGCATATATCGCGTCCCTGTTTCTCGTCTCTTAGGTTTCTTCTCCTTCTCTTCCCTCACTTGTATGTTGGTTGGTTTGTATATATGTGCGTTTAGAGGCCTTTTTTTAATCTGATCTGTTTGTTCTTGTTATCCGTGTATTAAAAGTCGCTACTTTGTTTAGCCTTTTTAGGGATTTGATTCTGTTTTGTATCGGATTCTGATTGTGAGTTCGGCTTCATTATTGATTATGTTTTTGTCGGTTTCTTTGTGTTTTTTTTTTTAATTTCTCTTAATTGTTACAGCAGTACTTAATAGTAGCAAAGTGGAGTCGAGATGGCGTCGATAAGATCGAGCTTGCCGTCGAGGTTGCGGCAACTCTTGTCCGGTGAAAGCATCGTTAGTCCCTCTTTGAAGCTCGACTCTGAGCCTGTGAGTTGCTTTATTCTCTTTGCATATTACTACTTTTTGTTTTATATATTTGTAACTTTATGGGTTTTCTTCTTACTTAGGGTTTTGCAATTCTGGGTACATTCAGTGAACTCTTTTGATGGTTTTTGTTGATTGTTGTGGTTCATTGCTTGCTTTTTATTTTGGTAGTTGACCCTAGCAATTAACTTGGAACTTATTATCTTTTAAGAGCATGGTTGGTGCTTGGGTCGGTGTCCTGTGATTTTGCATCCAATTATAGCTGAATGCACTGAATTTGCTTGGAGTGGGACGGCTACCTAAGCAGAGAGCAGTTGGTTTTAATGAGTTTAATGATATTGAATAATATTTGTGTGTTTCATGTACTGAAAAACATAGATAATTTTATCCAACAAGCAAAGGTGTTTTCTTGCAGTGTAAGAATTAATTCGCAAAGCACATCATTCTCTTTTAGCACTTACCTTAAGTTCGTGAAAATCATGGTACTAGACCAATATTTGGTGCTGTGAAATGGTCTGCAAAGCTGCTATACAAGTTGTCCTAGCACTTATGGTTTAAAGGGTGCACAGAGAGCTTGGGGAAAAAAGATCAGGGATCAAGGAAAGAGAAGAGATATAAAATTGGAGAAAGAGTGAAGAAAATTAGGGTTTTAGAGAGAGCATGTGAAACGTAATCTTAATTTCACTTATTCTTTTAAAACGTAACCTTAAAATAACAAATGAAACCTGATGAAGGAAACTTAATGAAGCAAACCTAATCTAGGGGAATCATAATAAAGGAAACTCGATATGTGTACAGTAGCTGATGCAGAGAAAGAATTGGGCATTTAGGTTTAAACAAGTTAGGATAGGATTGATTGTGCGTGAAACAGTTGATAAGAATTTAGACTTTTTCTAAATTCTTAAAGAAACCTTCTTGGGTAAAATTCTGAAATTATAAGTCTGTTGTCTTGTCCAGCGATAATTCTTATTTGTAATAGTCTTGGAATAATAGTAAAACAGTGACAAGCCCAAGCTGCTAATAGAAGAACCTAACTGTCGCAAAATACTGCACTTAATGAGAAAGTAGCCTAACCAATGCTAAAGAAGGAAAGCTTGCAAAAACTAACTCAAATTTTGGAATGAGCCTGCATGAGAGTCAGACATGCAAACACATAGTTCAAAGCAGCTACGATACTTTTGTCGCCATCAACATTGGGCCACCGATTTATGTAATTCACACGAACTATTCATATGAGAATGAAATTTGGATCCTATGGATGGCGAGAACATACTGCATTCTTCATGAATATAATTCACTTTAGTTTTTACTTGCAGTTACCTCAGGCTTGAGGATGCTCTTTGCTTGATTTTATATCTTTGTCTTCTGATTATGTGGTTAAGACCTTTCAAACCAAGGCTAATCTTTAGGATGAGTTGTAGAATACCATGAATTTTTTTATACTTTTCTTCACACAAGCCTTTTGGATTGCAAGCTCAAGCAAAGTGAGGGCTAACAAAGTCAGTTTTAAATATAAATTTGCAGATGGAATGGTTGGCTGCAAATGCTCTTACTTGTGATTGTTTGTCAAAACATTACCCACATCTTGGTTGGGATCTTAGGAGTTGTTCAACATCTGCTAAATTTTTTCGTCTTTTCAAACTGATTAGGAATAAAATCAATTGAATATTATCATGGATGGTGATGTAATGTTGCAAATAACTCATTATGCATCTTAATATTGTATTAATCAACTATTTCTGTCATTTTGGGGATATCTGTTTTATGATCCAAGTCGTGCTTGTACACATCCATAGATGATACAATTCTGATGTACCATATTTAAAACAATGTTTTAGGATCTGCATATTTTGAACTGCAGATTAAATTACGGCAGTTAATTAGGCTTGTTTTGAACTGTATCATTCTAGATCATTCTTGTTTATTAGTGTTTCTTATTGATATGAAGTGAAAATGAAATAGGCATTTTGAATTTATCATCACTAGTTGATTGCAATTTGTTTGATACCTTCTTTTATCATTGGTGGACAAGTCACATTGTTGACCATACAAAATCTGCATTTAAACTTCTTTGCTTTACTTCTTAATTCGTTTGTCAGAGTACTTATTGCTATTTTCTCCTTTAGAGTTGAAAAGATTTACTTTTGGTTCTAGACTCTCTTTTTCCTTTAAGAAATTTTAGATAAATGTTTGAACGAAATGATATGTTTCTTTCATTTGTGTCGTATTGGTTTTGCTCTTAGAAGTTAGGGTAGAGGGACGATGTGTTTGTTTTCCACCATTATGGCTCTGCACAAATAAAGTGTAACAGGACTCATGTTGATAATACATTGTTTAATCAACTTTTAATTGTGTTTTTAAAATAGTTTTGTTGCTCACTTGTTAATTGTGCCTTATTTCTTCTTGTAGACCTTGAAAGATATCTGTTGTCACTGTTGTGCTGATCATGTTTTGAATAAATATAGATTCGTGTCTTTGCATGTTATATGTGCAATTTGTGTACATAATATACTTCTAGACATCTATTTCCATATCTGACTTTATACTGTTACGTGCAGCCTCCCAAAATTAAAGCATTCATTGACAAGGTGATCCAGAGTCCACTACAAGATATTGCTATTCCTCTCTCTGGCTTTCGTTGGGAGTACAGTAAGGTGAGAGCATACTTGTCTGTGTTTATTCAAAATTTTGCTGTTCTCCTTCTTTAATTGCTGTCACTTGTTTGCTTTAATTTCAGGGGAACTTTCATCATTGGAGGCCGTTGTTTTTGCATTTTGATACATATTTCAAGACATACTTGTCCAGCAGGAATGACCTTCTCTTGTCAGATAATATAGCTGAAGATGAAAATGCATTCCCAAAGCATGAAGTTCTGCAAATTTTGCGAGTTATGCAAATCATTCTAGAGAATTGTCTTAATAAGAGTTCATTTGACGGGTTGGAGGTATATTCTTTGACATTACCCCAAAAGTTTTCCCATAATGGATGCCTAATTTGATATGTCTATCACAGTATATTTATTCTATGTTTCTTGTCTTCAGCATTTCAAGCTCTTATTGGCATCAACAGATCCTGAGGTTCTTATTGCTACTTTGGAGACTCTTTCAGCTCTTGTTAAAATCAACCCCTCGAAGCTGCACGGAAGTGGGAAGTTGATCGGATGTGGTTCTGTGAATAGCTGCCTTCTATCTCTAGCCCAGGGCTGGGGAAGCAAAGAGGAGGGTTTGGGATTGTATTCTTGTGTGATAGCTAATGAGAGAACGCAGGATGAAGGGTTATGTTTGTTCCCATCTGATGTAGATAGTAGTAATGAAAAGTCTCAATACAGAATTGGTTCATCACTTTATTTTGAATTGCATAGTGTGAACGACCAAAGGGCTCAAGTTATACATATACCAGACCTCCATTTACTGAAGGAAGATGATCTATCACTGATGAAACAGTGCATTCAGCAGTACAATGTGCCTCCTGACATTCGATTTTCACTGCTTACCAGAATAAGATATGCTCGAGCTTTTCGTTCTCCAAGAGTTTGTAGACTGTACAGCAGAATTTGTCTACTTGCTTTCATTGTGCTTGTTCAATCTAGTGATGCTAGTGAAGAACTGACATCCTTCTTTGCTAATGAGCCCGAGTATACAAATGAATTGATCAGAATTGTGCGTTCAGAAGAAAGTGTTCCTGGAACCATCAGAACACTTGCGATGCTAGCATTAGGAGCTCAGTTAGCTGCATATTCAGCATCTCATGAGCGTGCGAGGATACTGAGTGGATCCAGTATCAGTTTTGCTGTTGGGAACCGTATGATTCTTCTTAATGTTCTTCAAAGAGCTGTTTTATCATTGAAGAACTCTGGTGATCCGTCTTCCCTTTCCTTTGTCGAGGCACTCCTTCAGTTCTATTTACTTCATATTGTTTCTTCCTCTGCTTCAGGGAGCAATGTTAGGGGCTCAGGGATGGTGCCAACATTCTTACCTCTTTTGGAGGATTCAGATCCTAATCACATGCACCTTGTCTATTTGGCTGTAAAAGCCTTGCAAAAGCTCATGGATTGCAGTGGTTCAGCTGTTTCTCTGTTGAGGGAACTGGGCGGAGTTGAGCTTTTGGGCCAGAGGCTACAGATAGAAGTACATAGAATTATTGGTTTGGCTGGAGAAAACAGTAATTCAATGGTAGTTGGTGAGTGCTCAAGATACAATGACGATCATATCTACTCCCAGAAGAGACTTATCAAAGTTCTATTGAAGGCACTTGGTTCTGCTACATATGCTCCTGCAAACAATACAAGATCCCTAAATTCCCATGACAATTCTTTGCCTTCTACTCTGGCACTTATATATGAAAATGCACCTAAATTTGGTGGCGACATCTATTATTCAGCTGTGACTGTTATGAGTGAAATTATCCACAAGGACCCTACTTGTTTTCCCGTTCTGCATGAAGTGGGTCTTCCTGATGCATTTTTATCATCAGTGGTGGCTGGAGTACTTCCTTCTTCCAAGGCACTCACATGTGTTCCAAATGGTCTTGGTGCCATATGTCTTAATTCCAAAGGTTTGGAAGCTGTTAAAGAAACTTCAGCTTTAAGGTTTCTAGTTGACATCTTCACCAGCAAGAAATATGTATTAGCAATGAATGATGCCATTGTTCCTTTGTCAAATGCAGTGGAGGAGCTCTTGCGCCATGTTTCTTCACTTAGAAACACTGGTGTTGACTTGATGATTGAAATTATTGATAAGATATCCTCCTTTGGGGAAAACAACTTTGTGGGGCCATTAGGTAAGGTTAGTGGGAGTAGTGCCATGGAAACAGATTCAGGTGACAAGGAAAATGAAGGGCGTTGCTCTTTAGTTGGTGGTGTGGACTTGGGACAAGAAGGTTTCAGTAACGAGCAGTTTGTTCAGCTATGTATCTTTCATCTGATGGTTCTGCTTCATAGAACAATGGAAAATTCTGAAACTTGTCGGTTGTTTGTGGAAAAATCAGGAATTGAGGCTTTGCTAAAGCTTCTATTGCAGCCTAGTATTGTCCAGTCATCTGAGGGGATGTCTATTGCCTTACACAGCACAATGGTTTTCAAGGGATTTACTCAACATCATTCTGGGCCTCTAGCACGTGCGTTCTGTCTATCTCTTAGGGACCATATAAAGAAAGCTTTGGCTGGTTTTGACAAGGCTTCGGGATCCTTTTTGTTGGATCCAAGAGCAGTGCCAGATGATGAAGTTTTTTCATCTCTCTTCCTTCTTGAGTTTCTATTATTTCTTGCTGCTTCAAAGGACAATCGTTGGGTGACTGCATTGCTCACAGAATTTGGAAATGGTAGCAAACATGTTCTGGAGGACATTGGATGTTTGCATCGAGAAGTTCTTTGGCAGATTGCTTTAATTTTAGATGCCAAGGTTGGAAAGGATGAGGATGGTACTGGTTCTGCTACTGAATCACAACAGTTGGAACCAAGTATAAATGAGAGTGAGGAGCAACCGTTTGATTCATTCAGACAGTTTCTTGATCCATTTTTGAGGAGGAGGAGTTCAGAATGGAGTATTGAGTCCCAGTTTCTGGATCTTATGAGCCTGTATCGTGATCTTGGACGTGCTACTGGATTGCAACAAGGATTGAGTGCTGATGTTCTTTCCAATAGACTGGGATCTATCCATCAATCTCATGATTCTGAGTCATCGAACACTGCTGAGGTTGTTAATAAAAAGGAACTTGACAAGCAAAGATCTTATTACAGATCATGTTGTGATGTGGTGAGATCACTTTCTTTCCATATTATGCATTTGTTTCAAGAGTTGGGGAAGGCAATGTTACTTCCTTCACGTCGACGGGAGGATATTCTGAATGTTTCTCCTTCTTCTAAAGTAGTGGCAAGTACTATTGCTTCCATTGCTTTGAATCACATGAATTTTGGTGGCCATGGAAGTTCTTCCGGATCAGACACGTCCATATCAACCAAGTGCCGGTACTTTGGCCGGGTGATTGATTTCGTTGATGGTATTTTACTGGACAGGGCAGACTCTTGTAATCCCATATTGTTAAATTGTTTATATGGACAGGGAGTTATTCATTCAGTTTTGACTACATTTGAAGCTACCAGCCAACTGCTTTTTGCAGTTAACAGGGGCCCTGCATCTCCAATGGACACTGATGATGCGAGTGTCAAACAAGATGGTAAAGAAGATACAGATAATACATGGATTTATGGGCCCTTAGCAAGATATGGTAGACTTATGGATCATCTTGTGACATCATCATTTATTCTATCTCCTTTCACAAAGCACTTGCTTATTCAACCTCTGGCAAATGAAGGCATCCCTTTCCCACGGGATGCTGAGACTTTTGTTAAGATTCTCCAGTCTATGGTGTTGAAGGCAGTACTGCCTGTTTGGACGCACCCACAGTTTATTGATTGCAGTAATGATTTCATCAGTTCAGTAATTTCTGTTATACGGCACATTTATTCAGGGGTCGAAGTGAAAAATTTGAACAGTAGCAGTGGCCCTCGTATTACTGGCCCTCCTCCAAATGAAACAGCTATTTCTACTATAGTGGAGATGGGCTTTTCCAGGTCTAGAGCAGAAGAAGCTCTGAGGCAAGTTGGATCAAACAGTGTGGAGCTGGCAATGGAGTGGCTGTTTTCCCATCCTGAGGAAACTCAAGAAGATGATGAGCTTGCTCGAGCCCTTGCCTTGTCATTGGGGAACTCAGAATCAAATCTGAAAGAGGATGGTACAAATGCCAGTATTCAACAGCTTGAAGAGGAGGTGGTCCAACTTCCTCCAGTTGAGGAGTTGCTATCAACATGCGCAAACATTTTGCAAGTGAAGGAGCCTCTAGCTTTTCCAGTGCGTGACCTTCTTGTGTTAATTTGCTCACAAAATGATGGCCAACAAAGGTCTACAGTTATCTCCTTTATTCTTGATCAAGTGAAGAACAGAAGTGTCATTTCTGAAAGCAGAAATAGTACTATTTTATGTTCTCTTTTTCATGTCTTTGCCTTAATTTTTAATGAAGATGCTGTGGCGCGGGAAATTGCCTTGAAGAATGGTCTTGTTAAGATTGTTTTAGATTTGCTTTCACAGTGGGATGGTGGTTTAGTGACGAGAGAAAAACAACAGGTTCCAAGTTGGGTAACTACAGCTTTTCTTTCTATAGATCGACTGCTACAGGTAGATCAAAAACTGAACTCTGAGATTATAGAGCAGTTGAGAAGAGATGAAATTAGCTGTCAGCAAAGCTCAATCAGCATTGATGAAGATAAGCAAAGCAGATTGCAATCTTCAGCAGCATCACCATTGAAATATGTGGATATAGAAGAGCAGAAGAAACTTATTCAGATAGCTTGCAACTGCATCAGGAACCAGCTTCCGTCTGAAGCAATGCATGCTGTTTTGCAGCTGTGCTCCACACTAACCAAAATTCACCCTGTTGCTGTTTGTTTCCTTGAAGGAGAGGGTCTTAGTTCTTTGCTTTCTTTGCCAACAAGTTGTCTGTTTCCTGGATTTGACAATGTTGCTGGAACCATTTTCCGTCATGTTCTTGAAGATCCCCAAACTCTCCAGCAAGCAATGGAATCTGAAATAAAGCATAGCCTTGTGGCTGCTGCTAATAGGCATTCCAATGGAAGAGTTACTCCACGCAATTTTCTTTTAAAGTTGAGCTCTGTCATATCAAGGGATCCAGTTATTTTTTTGCAAGCTGCAAAATCAGTTTGCCAAGTCGAGATGGTTGGTGAAAGGCCTTATGTTGTATTGCTAAAAGATCGTGAGAAGGACAAGACCAAAGAGAAGGAGAGGGAAAAAGCATCAGAGAAAGATAAAACTAGTATTATGGATGGGAAGGTTGCCTTGGGCAGTATGAACAAAATGTCACCTGGGAGTGGACATGGCAAGCTCCATGACCCAAGTGTGAAGAGTGCTAAAGCTCATCGAAAATCTCCTCAGAGCTTTCTGAATGTGATTGAGCTTCTTTTGGATTCTGTTAGCGGTTTTTTACCTCCTGTGAAATATGATGCAACGCCAGATATGCAGCATGATGTTCCTTCCTCGACTGATATGGATATTGACATTGCTGCAATCAAGGGAAAAGGAAAAGCAGTTGCTACTATGTCTGAAGGGACTGAAACAAGTAGTGAAGAAGCTCCTGCTCTGCTTGCAAAGCTTGTATTCATCCTGAAGCTTCTTACAGAGATTCTATTAATGTATTCTTCATCTGTCAATGTATTGCTCAAGAAAGATGCTGAGCTGAGCAGCTCTAGGGGCCCTCATTTGAAGGGACCAACTGGCTTGGATGCTGGAGGACTATTTCACCACATTCTTCATAGGTTTATTCCGTATTCTAGGAATATGAAGAAGGAAAGGAAAGTAGAGAGTGATTGGAGACATAGGCTAACAACCAGAGCTAGTCAGTTTTTGGTGGCATCATGTGTCCGTTCAGCTGAAGCAAGGAAAAGGGTTTTCTCCGAGATCAGTTGTATTTTCATCAACTTTGTTGACTCGTGTAGTGATTGTAGGCCACCAACCAATGACATGCAAGCATATGTGGATCTACTCAATGATGTACTCGCTGCTCACACGCCTACTGGTTCATATATTGCATCGGAAGCTTCTGCCACTTTCATAGATGTTGGTCTTGTTAGATCCTTGACTCGAACTCTTGAAGTGTTGGATCTGGATCACATTGACTCACCGAAAGTTGTAACTGGGCTTATTAAAGCTCTGGAGTTGGTAACTAAAGAGCATGTTAACTCTGCAGACTCTAATGCAGGGAAGGGTGAGAATTTGGCAAAACATTCTGCACAACGTCAATCTGGAAGAACAGATAATGCTGTTGACACATCCCAGTCTAGGGAAATGGTATCCCAGTCCAATCATAATCCGATTTCTGCTGACAATGATGAACCGTTTAACGCAGTTCAAGATTATGGTCGAGCTGAAGCTGTTGCAGATGATATGGAGCATGACCAAGATCTTGATGGAGGTTTTGCTCCTGCTACTGAGGATGACTTTATGCAGGAAACTTCTGAGGATGCAAGGGGTCTCGAAAACGGCATTGGAAATGTTGAAATACGGTTTGAAATCCAACCTCATGAACAAGAAAATCTTGATGAAGATGAAGATGAAGACATGTCTGGGGATGATGGGGATGAAGTAGATGATGATGATGATGACCATGATGAAGATGATGAGGAGCACAATGATCTTGAGGAAGACGAAGTTCATCATTTACCACACCCTGACACTGATCAAGATGATCATGACATTGAGGATGATGAATTTGATGAAGAAGTGTTGGAGGAAGATGATGAGGATGAGGAGGAAGATCAGGATGGTGTCATACTTAGGCTGGAAGAGGGAATCAATGGGATAAATGTTTTTGACCATATTGAGGTTTTTGGTAGAGACAATAGCTTTCCTAATGAAGCCCTTCATATGATGCCTGTTGAAGTTTTTGGTTCTAGACGTCAAGGGCGGACTACATCCATCTACAATCTTCTTGGCAGGAGTGGTGATATTAGTGCACCCTCACGCCACCCCCTTTTAGTTGGACCTTCCTCACAGCATTCAAGTATGTCTAGACAATCAGGTGATTTTTTTGGTAACTGAAATTTTGTACTTCATAGGGCTTTCAACCTCACTTTTTGTGTACAAGTGATGACATACACAAGATAGCTTGATTTTAGAATGTGCAGACAGCTCTTACTTTTCATCTTTTTTGTTTCCAATTTTTACTTTCCATCTTTTTTGTTTCCAATTTTTAAGAGAATGCCTGCATATGGTTTTTCCAGATAGGAACTCGGAGTTGGATTCTATTTTTCGTTCATTGAGGAATGGGCGTCGTGGTCATCGGTTGAACCTATGGATGGATGATAACCATCAAAGCGGTGGATCAAATGCATCTGTACCTCCAGGTCTTGAAGAGTTGTTTGTTTCCCAATTGAGGCAACCAACACCTGAAAAATCTTCTGACCAGAATACACCAGCGGTGGAACCTAAAACAAATGGTGATCCTAGCCAGCTACAGGAGCCAGGAGCTGGTACACATACTGGCATTTCTGTTGAGAACAATATGAGCCATGATACAAGCAACACACCTCCTTCTGCAGCAATTGATGGGTCTGGCAATGCTGAGAGGAGGCAAGCGACAAGTGATCCCCCGTCACATTCTGTTGAAATGCAATTTGAACAGAATGACTCAACTGTCCGTGATGTTGAAGCAATAAGCCAGGAAAGTAGTGGTAGTGGGGCAACCTTGGGAGAAAGCCTTCGCAGTTTAGATGTTGAAATAGGAAGTGCTGATGGTCATGATGATGGTGGAGAGAGACAAGGTTCAGCAGATAGAATCCCTATGGAGCAACAAGTAATAAGGGCAAGAAGATCTAATGCTTCTTTTGGGAATTCTTCATCTATTAATGCAAGGGATGCATCCCTACATAGTGTCACTGAAGTTTCAGAGAACTCTAGCAGGGAAGCTGAGCAAGACAGTCCAGTGGTGGAGGAACAAATTGGAGGAGAAGCAAGTTCTGGACCAATTGATCCTGCATTCTTGGATGCCCTTCCAGAAGAATTGCGTGCTGAAGTACTTTCTGCTCAACAGGGTCAAGTGACTCAACCGTCAAATTCTGAACCTCAAAATACTGGTGATATTGATCCAGAGTTTCTTGCAGCCCTTCCTCCAGATATCAGGGCAGAAGTCTTAGCACAGCAACAAGCACAAAGGGCTCAACAGTCTCACGAACTTGAAGGACAACCTGTGGAAATGGATACAGTCTCCATCATTGCAACGTTTCCATCAGATCTTCGTGAAGAGGTAGATTCTTTCCTCTACTGCATTGGTGCAGAGTTTGAAATATACATATAGATGTGTACCTCTTCTGACTATTGCCTTCTTCAGGTTCTCCTCACATCATCTGACGCTATTCTTGCCAATCTAACTCCTGCTCTAGTTGCGGAGGCTAATATGTTGAGGGAAAGATTTGCACATCGTTACCACAACCGTACTCTCTTTGGCATGTACCCAAGAAGTCGTAGGGCAGAGTCATCTCGACGAGGTGAAGGTATTGGATACAATTTAGACAGAACTGGTATTGCCTCACGTAGGTCAATTACTGCTAAGCTAGTTGAAGCTGATGGGGCTCCTTTAGTTGAGCGAGAATCTCTACAAGCAATGATTCGGGTGCTTCGAATAGTTCAGGTATTCATTTATCAACATGTTTTTTCCTTTTGTCCATTCTTCTTTTTTGAATAATATGTTGACGGGGATGAATTTCCAGCCATTGTATAAAGGTCCATTGCAGAGGCTTCTTCTCAATTTGTGTGCTCATAGTGAAACCAGAACGACTCTTGTAAAAATATTGATGGATATGCTGATGCTTGATACAAGGAAGCCCATGGGTCTTCTAAATGCTGCTGTACCATCATATCGACTGTATGCTTGCCAAAATAATGTGATGTACTCCCGTCCGCAGTCATATGATGGTAAATTTACTATTTGGTTTTCTGATCTTCAGGAATTTTAATTACTTGTTATCAATAGTGGGTACATCTAACATTATTCAGACAAAGATGTAATGTGTTTATAAGCAGATGACAATAGTCTACAACTTCTAAGTTCTATTGCTCTTGGGATCTTTGACATGGATTTTGGAGCTTGGAAATTCTTAGCTGGCTAATTTGACAATCCAATTCAAGATTTCAAGAATTTATTCCAACAAGCTCATTTTCTAGTATATTGTTATGGAAATTGTTGGGATATTTCTTTCTTTTTTTTTTCGCAGTTAAAAATTTGTCATCTGATATTCTTAACATGAAGGGTGGTTTGTTTATTTTCCCCTTGGAATGAATCTTGTGCCAATGATTACGTGTTGTGGTTTCTTTGCAGGGGTGCCACCGTTGCTATCTCGTCGAATTCTTGAGATGCTGACTTACTTGGCACGTAATCATCCTAGTGTAGCAAAAATTTTGCTGCAGGTTAGACTGCCGCTTCCAAAGCGATTGGAGAATCAAATTATTGATCAAACAAGTGGCAAAGCTGAAATGTTTGTTGAAGGTCATGAAGTTGGTGGTGTGTGGCATGGGGAGGAATGTGTATCTATTTCCTTACTTTTGAGCCTCTTGAATCAACCTCTTTATTTGCGGAGCATAGCACATCTCGAACAGGTGACATTACATAGAATGATGCTGTTATTTGTTATTAACTGCTTTTGGCTTCATGAGTAGTAGAGAGAATTTAGTTCTAATTTCTGCTTATTTGGCAGCTTCTTAACTTGTTAGAGGTTATCATTGACAACACCGAAAGTAAGTGTACTTCTTCAGAAAAATCTAGAACAGCTACTGCTGCTGCAGCTCAGATTTCCTCATCAAGTGCTGATACTAGTGGCGAAGCTGGTGCTGCATCCTTAGCGATTGCTGGTTCCTCATCCACAGCATTTGATTCTTCCAAACAAATGGTTTCTGGCACAAGTGATGAATGTGATACTCAAAGTATACTGCTTAACCTGCCACAAGCAGAGCTTAGACTTCTATGTTCATTGCTTGCACGGGAAGGGTATAACAAATCTTCAAACTGCCAGCATTGCATGACTGTTTTAACTCTCTGTTTTGCATGTGTTTTCTTTATAGTTTCCAGTTCAGGATTGTACTAATAGTACCATTAGATATGATGTGACATTCATGAACAAATGAACTATTTTTTTCCCTTTCTGTTTTTGGATTGAATTGGAAGATTCAATCTCTTGTTGCATACATTTTGCTTCTGGATCAAGAAGAATTTTGTCGACAAATAATAATTGCCTGCTAAATGCTTTTGAACAGCCATTTATTCTATTCTGTGTTGTTCTGTGTCATCCTTTTGGATTTTATAGTCTATCTACTGAATCTTCATCTTACCATGTTTTCTGCAGTTTGTCAGATAATGCATACACTCTTGTGGCAGAGGTGATGAAGAAATTGGTTGCTATTGCACCAATTCATTGTCGACTCTTTATTAATGAACTGGCTGATGCTGTGCAAAACTTAACCAAGTCTGCTATGCATGAACTACGTGTATTTGGTGAAGAGCTCAAAGCACTCCTTAGTACAACATCGTCCGATGGGGCAGCAATTTTAAGGGTTCTTCAGGCATTGAGCTCTCTTGTTGTATCACTGATTGAGAAAGAGAAGGACCACCATATACTCCAGGAAAAAGAACACAGTACTGCTCTTTTACAGGTGTCTGACATCAACGCAGCTTTAGAGCCTTTGTGGCTGGAGCTTAGCTCTTGCATAAGCAAAATAGAGAGTTATTCAGACTCTGCACCCGATGTGCTATTTCCTCCGAGAGCTTCCACATCAAAACCGTCTGGGATGACACCTCCACTTCCTGCAGGTTCTCAAAATATCTTGCCATACATAGAGTCCTTCTTTGTGATGTGTGAGAAGTTGCATCCTGCACAACCAGGTTCTAGTCATGACTATGGTAGTGCAGTTTCTGAAGTTGAGGATGCAAGCACATCAGCTGCACAGCAGAAAACCTCTGGGTCTGTATCGAAAGGTGATGAAAAGCATATTGCTTTTGTGAGGTTCTCTGAGAAACACAGGAAGCTGCTTAATGCTTTCATCCGTCAGAATCCTGGGTTGCTTGAGAAGTCTTTCTCACTAATGCTGAAAGTTCCTCGATTTGTTGATTTTGATAATAAACGTGCCCACTTCAGATCAAAAATAAAGCATCAACATGATCATCATCATCACAGTCCTTTAAGGATTTCTGTGAGAAGAGCTTACATTCTAGAGGATTCATATAATCAGCTTCGCATGAGGTCAAGAACAGAGTTAAAAGGGCGATTGACGGTTCACTTTCAAGGAGAGGAAGGTATTGATGCTGGTGGGCTTACAAGGGAATGGTATCAGTTGTTGTCAAGGGTCATTTTTGACAAGGGAGCACTTCTCTTCACAACAGTGGGCAATGAATCCACATTCCAGCCTAACCCGAACTCTGTGTACCAAACAGAACATCTTTCATACTTCAAGTTTGTTGGAAGAGTTGTGAGTACCATACGGATGCTTTTTTTCTTTGTCAATTGCAGCTCCTATTAGGATTCAGTTTACATCAGAAAGCTTGTTGGATTAAATGTGTGATTATTGATTGGTTATTAAATTACCATTTTCAGGTTGGTAAAGCACTTTTCGATGGGCAACTCTTAGATGTCCATTTTACCCGATCTTTTTACAAGCACATTCTAGGAGTCAAAGTTACATATCATGATGTTGAAGCTATTGATCCTGATTACTTTAAAAACCTGAAATGGATGCTTGAGGTACAATACTTTTCCTTACATATGTCTCTATCTCTCTAGCCCTTTTCTTAGATATTCCACTGGCAAGATCGACTTACTTGTCATTTATTTACTTTGCCAGAATGATATAAGTGACGTATTGCACCTGACCTTCAGTATTGATGCTGATGAAGAGAAGCTCATACTTTATGAAAGGAATGAGGTATGATTTCTTCAATTACTTATGTGACTCCTGAGTTTCTTTAAAAATTTGTTGTAATGACGTTTGTTTCATCACGGTACAGGTAACTGACTATGAACTGATTCCTGGAGGACGTAATATTAAAGTTACTGATGACAATAAGCACCAGTATGTTGATTTAGTTACTGAGCATCGGTTGACAACTGCAATTCGTCCTCAAATAACTGCCTTTATGGAAGGATTCGAGGAATTAATTCCTAAGGAGTTGATATCAATATTTAATGACAAGGAATTGGAGCTGTTGATTAGTGGGCTTCCGGATATTGATTGTGAGTCTCAGTGTTTTATATATCATTTAATGACCCCCAATCTCTTGGTCCATTATTGCATGAAACATTTTTGAGTAGTTGCTAAATTTTATCGTCATTTGTTTTATAGTGGACGACCTTCGGGCCAATACAGAGTATTCTGGATATAGTGCTGCATCTCCTGTCATACAATGGTTTTGGGAGGCTGTTCAGGGACTCAGCAAGGAGGACAAGGCTCGCCTTCTTCAGTTTGTGACTGGAACCTCTAAGGTATTTTTATTTGTTTTTACTACTTCCATTTGCTCTGTGTCTCGTTTGAGAAGGGAATCATGTTAAGCTTGTATACAACTTGTATCTAATAAAATGAATTTAACAACCAGCAAATAGTGTATAGATCAATCATTGGTACATGTTATCTGAAATGCTAACGTTATTCAATTAGTTCTCTGTCATTGTTGAATGAGGAAGCTGGTTTTTGTAGTTGGATCATATTTTTAGCGATCTGAGTGCCCTTGCTATTTTATAGGTGCCTCTTGAAGGATTTAGTGCACTACAGGGAATCTCAGGTTCACAGAAATTTCAAATACACAAGGCTTATGGGAGCCCAGATCACTTGCCTTCTGCTCATACTTGGTAATGTTATATTTATCATCTCTTTGTTTCCAGATTGGCATCTAGTGGCTATCCCCTGTCCTGTTTCGTTTCCAGACTGGCATCTAGTGGCTATCCCCTGTCCTGTTCAGATGGAGTTTTTATGTCTGTTGATCGCTAACTTTCTGTCAACTGGCATTTGCAGCTTCAATCAGTTGGATCTACCAGAGTATCCTTCCAAGCAATGTTTGGAAGAGAGGTTGCTGCTTGCCATTCATGAAGGCAATGAAGGATTTGGGTTCGGCTGAGTTCCATTTTTAGTCATGTAGATATAGTAATGGATAAACTTCACAGGCTTATCTTGACAGAAAAAGGATGGCTATCAGATATTGAGTTGACAAATGTTAATAGTACTGTACAGTCCTTACAATGGTTATGGAAATGCTTCTGGCAGTTTTAAAATTTGCCAGTGTACGCTGTTTTTTTGTTCATTCTTACTTCACCACTCTACCCCCGGTTCCTCTCACAAGTTTCTTACTTACTGCGACGTTATATGAATTTTTAAAAGCTTGTAGAAACCAATAGGAGTTGACTGGGAAAATTTTTACACCTCAAAATAGTAATCAACTCAGCAGCAGTACAGTAATTAGCTCTTTGTGCTTTAGATCAAATAGAAAAAGCAGAATAGAATAAATGACCTTTAATGCAACTGAATTATCATAATAATTAACCCTTGTGCTATTTACTAAACACCGTGAGTTGTCACCTAACCTTCACCTTAACCAAATTTTGAGTCTATTATTGTCTTTGGCACCTGACACCTGTTGATCTCTATTGATTCCGTTGTTTCTATTTCTTGTAATTCTTTCTAAACCTCTGGATCCCTTCGACTCAGACTTCTTCTCAGATAAAGGAGTTGGAAATGAAATTTTGTTACTATTCTCCGCCCCTTTGCTTTGGATGTCTCTCTTTCTCCTAATCTCACGCAGTGAGTCTGTTCCCTTGAGCAAAACGGAACACTGGTCTACGGTTCGGTTATTGGAATTTAAACTCCTTTGACTCGGTGGATCAATGTCGCATAGAGTTGTCATTACTTTTCTTTCCACCGGCGTAGCTCTTAACCTCTCGCTGGAGTTTAGTCTTTGTATGCTTTCTCGTCCATGACTTTCGTACTGTATGAGCTTTTCTTCAAGCACTTTGATCTGTAATACACCATATATGGAGGTAACAAAAATCAGTACGTCCTACTATAGTAGATATCACGCTATTTATTCTCAACAATACAAGCACTGAGAAGACCTTTTGATGAAGAGATCGGGGTTCTGAATTCTCTCTTTCACACATCAGCTTGTTTTCAAGTTCCCTGACCTGTGCCAAAACTTGCTCATCATTTTGTTCCTTGTAATATGGTTTAATGTTTATAAGCTGAACAAGTAAATGTGAAAAAGAACGTAAAGCCTAATTGCCAGAGGCAACCAAGGGAACATTCTAGCTACAAAGTAAAATCTACAACACTAGTTCAACCATTACTTGAAGAGATGGGTAACGAGACAAAGGTAAAACACTAAGATACTTTAACAGTAACCATAGTTAAGATCACCTTATGCTGGAGTACCCTTGTATGAAGTTCAAACTCCTTTGACCTCTCTCTGTTCTCTAGTTCCTTGACCTGAGTGCATCAGAGAATAATTAGCATTCAAGCAACTAAACTTCCACGTTATGCCCATTGACATTGTTTACCAGATCCATTTCGGTGATATGAAAATCAATTTGAAGACATGTTGAATCCGAAAACTATCCATCTGGACAGAAACAGTGATAAAAAAGAAACCTTGTATTGAAGATTCATGGACTTGGCTTGTTCCTGCTCTTTCAGCTTGTTCTCAAGTTCCTTGACCTTGGGAAGAGTTGTAATATTTGATCAGAGAAAAATAAGCTTGATCAACCTAATAAAGAAATTGTTCTCTGGAACCAACCTTGTGCTGGAAATTAGAGCAAGTTTCTTCTTTCCCCCTCATTTCTTCTGAAAGTTGGGATAACTGCTTATCCAGGCGTCTGCACAGCTCTGTTCTTGACGCTAGTAGATTTTCAAGTTCATTTATCTTTTCCTGCTGGTTTCTGCATATCTGATCCTTTCCTGTGGCTTTAGCTTCTAGGTTTTGAAAACTGTCTTCTAGCTTGCTTAATGCATCATCTTTGCATCTCAAATCTTGTTTTGCTTTCTCATGCTTCACAGGATATAGAAGATGCACAAACTGAAGATTTAGTTTATTTACCTTATGAAGGAAAGGATACTTAACAGGTACCAACGAGCTTACCATTAGCTTCAGCTTTTGAAGCTCACACATATCGATCTGTTTCTTAGGAGGGCCTAGCTCAACCCCTCGAACTCTTGTAGCAAAGTTTAAAGAACTAAGAGTCTCGCTTAGATCATGGACCGAAGGGCTGATTTGCACAAACATTAAGGTTTTTGAAGCACCCCCTGTAGTTTGTGGAGTGAAGCATACAAAATAAGTATTCGTATTGAATTGAAGTTCCACTTACTTGAGTTGTTGCTGTTCAAATTGACTTGCTAAGATCACAAAACTGGATAATTTAATGTCAATCAGATTGGCACCTTTTTGAAGTCTTTTCCTTTTCTCACAAGGAGTCCATAATCAAAATGGAAGATTTTACAATTTGAAAGTTGTTTAGCTGATATAATCTCGAGCGACAAAAAGGAAAATTATTTTCAAGAAGAGCTACTAACCTAACGCATCCTGAAGCAAATGTGTGAGTTTTGAGTTCCTGTAAAGGCCATTTGAAGAAGTTAAAAAACTGTACAAGCAAATCAGGTTAACATGTTATGTGCTAATATGATGAGGACCTGTATGGAATGTGATTGCTTTTAGTTGCTAAAGCAGAAATCACATCACCAAGAGCTGAAAGCGATCTGTTAATATTTTGAGCTTCCTTGAGCCTTTCCCCCTGAACTTCAGTTTTTGCTAGTCTCTCACTGCCTGCCAGATCCACAAGCCATAGCTTGCTACTGGTGCACTCACCATTGATCAAATTCTTTGCTCTCACCATTGTGCAGATCATACTAATCTCAGAAATGTTAAAATTAAAAAGCAAGTTTAAGCTTTAATTCAGGCAATAAAATCAACAAGTCAAAAATATGGACAAGAATATCTAACTCAAGGAATTCTGAGTTTGAACTAACCAGTGGGATCGACTACTGTGTTCATTAACATTATTTGATCCTACAACTCTTGCCTTACTTCCAACCTGCAGAACATCCCAGAACTCTTCAATATTCTCGACTTTTGCTTCAACTATCCCTGGTACATGATGGACCCCTTCAGAAACTTGCTTTATCTCCAACCTAGAGTTTAATATTACGTATTAAAATCAATTGAACGTTGAATTAACAAATTCATAGCCAGAAAAACGAGTGATAATTGCTTCTAACATGCAAATTCAGATAGCATGGCCTCCATTTAAAAGACATGCGGATAAAAATTTTCTGCATAGGTGAACGAGTAGGATAGTAATTCCACCTCTTTCCTGTGCGTGACAAGGCAAGCAAATCTCTGATTTGCTCATTGTAAACTTCAAGCACACTGACAGAGATATCATATATGATAGTTTCTTCCGTTTCTCCAACAATTTTAAATAGCTGTTGCAAAGTTCGGTAATTGACTCCTCTATCATGTGGTGTACCCTCCATAGTAAAAGTCTTTCCCGTGCCAGTTTGACCATATGCAAAGATGCAAACATTGTAGCCATCTAAGACTGAGACTACCATCGAAGAAGCTTCGGCAAAGACATCAACTGTTCAAGTAGAAATTCAAGTCAAAACACAATAACCGTTCTTCCCGAATGAGAATATTAGATCATCTGCTTTTTTAATTACAAAAAAAAATTAGATCATCTGTTGAGATTTCAATTTGGACTTGACTGTTTTCAGAACTAAACAAACTACAATTCACTCAGAGCACAAGGATAACATCCGGAAACTGATCATCAGATTTTGCAAAAACACGATCATTGATTATCTTCTTCATTGAAAAACATTGTCAATATGCTAATTGTCAAATTTACTGAACATGAATAAGAAACTGCTAAAAATAAATGAAAACTTTCAGAAAATAAACAGAAAAAGGTGTGGTTCCTAGATAATGATGATTAGAACAACACTTAACCATTAAGCATTGGCTAACTACAAAAGTGGAAAGTAATACTCGATAGGCTGAAGAAATTGTAGATGGAATGGAATGCTGATTAAACCATATTATCGCATTATCAATTAAGGACTTTGCACAATTAGCTGAATGACAATATTGCAGCTTGTTTTTATGATGGTTTAAGCAGTGCATGCCTTGATTATCCTTAGGGGTGAAAACTCGATCAAATTTGAACATTTTCTTTGTAGTACTGCTTGTGAGTACCCCAAGATCCCCATCCTTAGCAGTGCTTAAGTCTACCACCATATGATATCCAGCTGATATCTCCTCTTTGGTCAATGGTCGACACCTGCAGAACACTCTGATATTCCCTGAGACAGAATAAACTTGATTGGACTAGGATCCAACATTATATAACTTAAAGTTATGTTGCAACATGATATACACCTTTTGATTCCTGCAATTGGTTGTAAAGCTCCTTTCTCTTTACTTGTTCATCATTGAACTTCAACTTGAGATTGCGATACTGGGCAACTACATTTTAGGCAATGAGATCAATGTTCCCTTAAATAATTGACTAAAGCAATTCTACAAACTTACCCAATGCTTGGGCAGCAAATATCATCTTATTCAATTCTGGGATTGAACTGGCACATTCACGAGCTTCACTGGACAGAAGAGATTGTTTGATCTTCATCATCTGAAACATATCAGAGAATAACTTTAGTATCATAAACCACATGCCTATCATGAAGACACATAGATGGCAAGTACCTTTATTTTATATTCTAATCTGTTGATGAAGGTGGCCCATTGTTCTTTACTTTGTTCATGTTGACTTGAAATGTCCCTTAGCTTTACTGTTTGTTTTTGCAGAGCTTGATCTAAAGAAATCAATCTAGATCAGTTTGAGTCTGACTTGTAATCATGAGTCTCAAACCCAGTTGTGTCTACCTTACCTAAGCACATATTTTCAAAGAACCTATTGTCGAGTTCCATGCTAACCTTCTCTAACTGCTGGTTTGCTGCTGTAAGTGACATCCAGGCCTCATAGCATTCATCTGCTTTTAGCTGATACTGAGCCTTCAGATCTTCTATCCTCTTTTCATACTTGGCCAAATAATTCATTCTCATAGATTTACTCTGCAGACCATCAAAATCGACCCCAGATAAGTGAAAATTCAAAGTCGTTCGAGACCTAGAATATATCCAAAATGCATCTAACCTCAGCCCATGAAAATTTGATTTCGGCAGCGCAATTATTACATGTAACATGCTCCTGCTCCACTTTGTCTTCCAGATAAAGCACATGAGTGAATAATAAAAGACTGGAAATTCAACAATTGATTAACAAATCAAAAATGGACAAGAGAAAATTACTTGGCATATCTGTTGCCTGCTTTATACAAATCCCACTAATTATTGGACTCCCAACTACCCCTTTAAACCTTAAACAGATTACCCCATCCTGCCCAACATTAACTGTCAAATCTACTACCTGCAACGCCTTGTTCGCTCCAATTATCGAATAGATATCAAGTTCAGATATAATCTGCAATCAAACGAAGTAAACAAAACGAGCCCCATTGTTTTTAAAGAATCAACTAAAGAAAAAAGAAAAACTAAAGATAGTGCACACTTGCCTTCTCTTCCTGCACAAAGACGTCGAAGACTCTCATACCTTTAGGCCCATTAGTGTTGACTATCTCCGCAAAATGAAGATCAACAACATATTCTCCTGCCAATAGGTTCACGAACTCGTAACAGAAGTCACCAAACCGAGCTGATTGATAGAAGGAGGGAAAGTCACCGGCATTTGCTATGATTTCATCTGTCCTTAGAACATCTCCTCCTTGAAAACACATGTCCTCTTCAACTTCAATTCTCATATTTTGCAGAGCCTCGCCTCCAGAATTCACAAATATAACCGGTTTCTCTGCATCCCAGAAATTAGAAAACAATAAGATTGGTGTTCTTGATGCATCAATCTAGAGGCTAAGTTTGAAAGAACCTGTGAAATCGGTAATAACTAAACCAGATTGAATCAATCTGGAACCCGGAACGCACAGCATTGAATCCATGAACTCTTCCATTCTTCTTTACTGGTGTTGGATAAATTTCTTGAACGGAGGTGGTGGCTCTATTCTAAGAAGAGTTTATATTCTTTTTTTTAAATGTAATTTTAATTTCTGTCCTCTTTTTTATGGCGGAGTGGACATTACATTGGGTAGTCGTAGTACTTGAGGCTTTTGAATTTCAAATTTAATAAAGAAGATTGACGATTCTCTCACCTGTGTATGCCCTTCTTTAGCAGAGTTCACTTTCGATGAAGATACTGTAGCTAAAAGTTTACAATACAAGTTATAACCGTTTAATTTGAAGCGATAAAATTAAATTATAATATTTTCAAAATGTTCTAAAAAAGCTTATCCTTTTACCTTTCTTGTCAAACTTATTTTTTTATGTATATTTTGTTATGTATACAATAGGACCCATTTTATTAGAAAACTCCTTCAGTTCCCTAACTAACCTACATTTCTTTTTGTCATCATTTCTTTTCTGTTATCAAATTTGTTATAGTTTCTGTATCTCAGTCATTTTCCAGCATCTTTTGGAATGTATATATATTGAACGTTAACTTAATAAGAAAGCATGCAGAACCATTTCTCTTATTTTGTCCCTCTGTTTTTATATGGTGTCAGAGACACAACACACTTTTGTTACACTCTGCGTCTTCCTTCTTATGGAACCTTCTCCCTCTTCTCAAATCGCTTCCACTCGAACCACATCTTCTCTTACAGAAGATTCTCACAACCCTTTTTTCTTGCATCATGGTGAGAATCTTGGAGCCCTCAAACATTACTTAGTGGAGATGGGTTTCACAATTGGAAACGAGCTATGCATTTGGCTTTAACTTCAAAGAATAAACTGGGTTTTGTTGATGACATGATTCCAATGCCTCCCAGAGATGACCCTCTTTTTTGTTCCTAGCAAATATACAACACCATGGTTATTTCATTGTTGTTTAACTCGGTAAGCAAATAGATTGCTACAAGCATTATTTATCTTGACACTGCACAAGACATTTGGAATGATCTAACTGAACATTTTGCGCAATCTGATGGACCAAGAATTTTTCAAATTACTCGAGACATCACCAACTGCACTCAAGAAAATCAGTCTGTTGGAGCTTACTACACAAAACTCAAAGGTCTCTGGGATGATCTCAGCAATTTCACCTCATCTCCTCCCTGCACTTACGGAGCTTCAAATCAGAGGTTTGACACTAAAGTAATTCAATTCCTTATGGGCTTGAACGACTCTTACTCTAAAGTGCGACGTCAGATTCTATCCACTTCCACCGATCATTAAGGTCTTTACCTTGGTTTCTCAAATTGAAAGAGAAAGGACTATCACCATCTCTCCTTCACCTTTAGAAGCAGCTGCCATGCTAAGTAAAAACTCCAATATTAAGCACACAAAAGGAACTTTTCCCAAGGGAAAACTTTTCTGCACTCACTGTGGAGGAGATAATCACACAATCGACAAGTGTTTTCGGATTCATGGATATCCACCCGGTTTTAAATCCAAATCTTCTAGACCATTTGCTCAGGCTTCCAATTTGTTAAAGTCGTCAATTGCAAATCAAGCCTCTTCTGCTCAAACCAGTGACGAAAATTGCAAAGAATCACCTGTCACAACGCTTCCATTCACTTCTGAACAATGCCAACAGTTGATCTCCTTAAGCACTCTTCCTTCAACTCTACGTCTTCATGCACCTTAGGTAACCATTCCATATCCATGTTAGGTAAATCACCCACTATGTTCTCATCTCATAATGAATCAATATCAGTAACATGGATACTTAATATAGGGGCTACTATTTATATAGCTCACAATGTATCATTTCTCACACATGATATTATGACTACAGACTCTTCTGTTTGATTACCCAATGGCAACCAAGCCTTAATTTCTCACATAGGATCTGTAACTCTCTCAAAATTCCTTACTCTTACAAATGTTCTCTGTGTTCCTAATTTCCAGTTTAATTTAATGTCTTTTAGTCACCTAACAAAATATTCTCCTTGCACCGTCAAATTTACCTTTGATTTTTGCTGCATTCAGGACCAGAATGTGGGTAGGATGATTGGACTAAGCAAGGAGCAAAAAGAACTTTATTATCTGGAGGATTGCAACTTCTTGTCACTTACCAGCATCGCAACAAACCAGTGCCAAATTTTCCTTCAAATACTATCTGTGCTAATTCAGTAGATTCAAATCCAAGTCTATGACACAAACGACTTGGGCACATGTCTTTTTCCAAGTTTTCAATGTTTAATAAACAAATTTATGGAATTAACAAAATTCCTTCTCAACCATGCCTTATCTATCCCTTAGCTAAGCAACACAAATTACCATTTTCTCAAGTTCAATCCACATAAAAACAACTTTTGAAATAATTCATTGTGACATATAGGGACTGTAGCACCCCTTTACCGTTGGGTACGCACCGAGACACCCGCAAGTCATTCCGATACATATCCTATGATAAGGGTGAGCTGCGTACGATCACTACATTCATTCCACATGGCATCATATCAATTTTACCAATACAACATTAATAGAAAACCACAATATTTTTAAAATCAACTTCTTCCTCATTTCATTCCATCAAAATCAAAAGTTTACACATCTATCATCCTTTACTGTCTGTACATCAATCCAATAACCTAGTACAAAATGCTATAGGAAAGAGGAAAAAGTAGCAAATCTATCTAAGTCATCCAAAAGTCCCAGCTGACCGACCTTTGAGCCATGACTTCTCTTGCCAGTCACAATCTACACGGCTGGAAAAGTCTCTCTGAAGCTAGGAGTCTACTCTCGGTCCTGAAAAATAACGTTGCAATTTTGGTGAGTTTTGCGAACTCAATGAGGTAACCATCATCGATGGTTCACTCAATTCATGCAACACTTCAATTCATATCACAAATTATATCACAATTTCACATTTAACAAGTAACACACTTTCACTTAAGCATAAGAAATTATGCTTTTCACTCAATTAAATACATTCAACAAGATGCATATGAAATGCTCATGTGACACTTTTTCAATTATTACGGTGTTG
>JANZXP010000040.1:7739-21980 GCA_027576715.1 Erythroxylum flavicans
TCACACCATCATGCTTCTTCATATGAGTGTGAAAAAAAAAGCCAGTGTGGTGTAGGCTTCTTGCGCATACACTTTTCCTGCATTAAAATATATTGTTATAAGTGAACTACAATTTACAAAAAATTCGACAGAATTTTCTTTATTTTTATGATATTTATCCCTTGTTAGACAAAAAAAATTTAACTCAACAACACAGTCATTAATGGCACCAAACATTTATAACATTATTATTCTCCTAATGCACATATATTTTCATTTAAATTTCATACATCAAATTATATAGAAATCAAATTTCATACATCAAAGTACAAAAATCATAATATAAGTGTAAAGTTTTGATACAAGTTGAAGTGCATACTCCTGGTGGGTTAAAGAGCCTCCAGTGTGTATGAGTAGACTCTCTCCATCTGGTCCTCCTGTTGGAAGAATTGAGCTCTGAAATTGATATTTCCTAGGATGATGCCTAATACTGCCACCAACGACTCCATATTTCTTCAGATATATGTGGTGTTCGTACACCATTCGTGTGTATGGAAGCAAGAAAGTCTCTATAACGTGTACGAGCTCGCCTTTTCCATACATTATAAATTAAAACATCAAATTGACAGCATATGTCGAGTGCACTACAAAATTTACCTGACTCTGCACACTAAAATTTGTAGTTATAGTGAGTTGGGATCAAATCCACAAGGAATGTTCAATTAATTTTCGTAACGAAATTAATTGATGTAAGGAAAATATAAAAGGGATGATTTTAGATTTTTAGAAATTTAGAAAATAAAATAAAAGAAAACTATCGAAAACAAATTAAAACAAGCGATAAAAAATGATTAAACTGTCGAATATATCTAAGGTACAGTTCTAGGTTCAATCTCGGCCTAAACACGATTAAGCATATTTCATCATCCTAACGTCTTTACAACTCTCTTTGGACTATCGATCTGAGACTAATATTATGCTATACTAATCCCAATTTTCCTTAAGTTTTGTTTAATCAAGATACAATCATTAATTAAACCTAACTACTAAATAATCTAGGATATGATCTCTAAATTTAATTTGGCAGTCACATTATGAAGTAGAAAACGATCAATATAAGCAGTAACCTCACACGTTACGGTTATCTAATTTAAGTTATATTGTTCCTAATGATATGAGATCATTAGATGCTACTTACAAACATCAAAAGTAACGATTACGGATTACATTCAATGTTTTAGCAACAGGTTCGAAACACAAAAATCAAAATAATGTATTAAGATCATTCATCCCAAAACCTGATCAAATCAACACCAATAATACAACAATCTGAAAAGAAATTACAACATTAAAATGATAAAATAGCTTAACCGTGACTTAGCATGGGCACTCCCATTGAACCGACGTAAGGAAGCTAGCCTTCTATCTCCATTTTTATGCTCCAAGCATCAACCATCTTCTCCATAGCTGCTTCGGTGGTGAAAGAATGAAGAGAGAACCGCATCGCCTCTATATACCCCTTCTGTTGTTTGAGCTCTCTTTATTTATGGATTTAATTTTTGGTCTACCATCACTATTCACCATACCTTGTTACTATGCGTTTTAGTTAAAACGCCTCCCATGCCACGCAAATGTCTATTTTAAATGTAGCCCCTCACTCGTTGCTGCCGTTTTATGCTTAATTTGCTATCATTTTTTGCTCTATTAAATTGACAATTTTGCATAGCAAAAATATGCACATGCTTACATTGCTTTCTATGATTCTTCTTGTTTGTGTTCCATTTTTCTTGTCTTCCTCTTGTCTTTTAATTTTTTTCTCTTACTCTATGAAGACAAGTGAATATTAGTCTTTGAAAAATGGCCCAACTATCATGCTTTCGACTCACTTTAACTTCTTTGCTTCTAAATTGCGTCTAAAATTACATATGAGTCAAAGTGAGTATCTTAAGGATTTCTAAGGCATTAATCACTAAGTTTAGCATATCAAATGAATCAAAATTTAAACATATATCTAGTTCGCCCACACTTAGCCTTTGATCGTCCTCGAGCAAATCGTGAAAACTAAAACCACAAACCAAAACTTTTATTCATTTTCCATGTTTCCTAAAAATAGATAGACAAAAGTAAAGATGAATGACTTTCAAAACCTAAAGCAAAAACACAACGTTCAAGGCTTCTACTTATGATCAATCAATATTCACCCCCCTTAGAAATTGAGTAATCTAGAGGTAGACTTGGACAAAAGATGTTTAAACAAGATATTTCCATAGGTACACTTAAACACCATTCATGATTACAACAATCCACAACTTTGCATATCATTTCATTTCTCCACCACTAAAAGTCACATGCATAATCATGAATCAAAGGACTTTTCTAGAGTTGTAATGTAGGCAAAGGTAAGGTGATATGTATTTTGGTTAATGTAGCATAAAAGCGATCAAGCTAGTGAAGCAAAAGTGATATTTAATGAGATATCAAGTGCACAAGTTAACATTCATTCAAATTTAGGTACCGTCAGCTATGAAGAATTAAAAAATTATGTTTCACAAATCAATTTAGCTCTCATGCCTTAATCCATATGAACATAACACAAAAAGTGCTCCATCCAAAACCACATTTGCCTCATATGCAATATATTCAAACACCCTATTAATACAAATTAAGGAGGATAAACTATTAACAACTTTTCACAACAATTTTATTTCCTCCTTGATACTTTTATTCAAACTCACATTTTTTTCTTTTCTCAAAAGTAAAAGTGACAGAAGCTACATCAACATAGGATTCATAATATGGAATTTTAACAAATATAACTAACCTACATGTATGTATACCTCCACACTTAGGCTTTAGTATAATCACATTCATAAAGAATTAACAAATGCTCCACTAGCTTTAAGGCTTAGGTAGGACATTTGGTTAGGTGCATGTAATTGGTTTATATAAAAGAAAAGGCTAATAAAGCTCAAAGGGGGTTAAGAAAGGAAAATTCATATAAATGCGTGGGCTATTTGTCTAATATAGCTCGTAATTAACAAAGAATGCCTAATCATTTTCATGAAAGTTAATGTGATAAAAATATGGTCTTGAATAGTAAATCAACGCAAAGTAAAGATGTACATGTCATGAAGGTCACACATAACAAAAGATAGTGAGACTGATATGAATGTGTCAGTCTAATACGGCTTAAAAGCTCACTAGTTTTTTTTATCTATCACTAGTCACCATTCTTCTAAAAATAATTCATATTAACCAATCACAAGAGCAAAAGACATGCCAAATTTTGCTGTGGATTTTACTAATCAATTCACACTCTAATTATGACTAAATAATCATAAAGCAATAAAAAATAAGAAAAATTTCGATTTTGTTCTTTTGATTTTGAAAACCGCCTAAAGATAGGTGAGATTTACATCATGTTTTAGGGTTTAAATTGTTATGTATTAAGTGTTAATTTGAGTGTTTAGTGTGTGTTTAGGCTAGAATTGTGTTAGTTTAAGTGTTTTTATGGGTTAGTATAAGTCTTTGAGCTTAAATGTTAAGTTTTTGAGGTACCTTGATGTGTTTGTTAATGTTTCAAGGCCAGCAAAGTAGAACGGAAGAGTTTTAGAGACTTTTGGGCTGAATCCTTGACTAATGATCATGGCACAATAGGCCACGATTGTAACAGAGAATTGTGAACCAGACCACGATCGTGGGCCATGATCGTGACAAAGACTTATGAACCAGGCCACGATCGTGGCCTGTGATAGAGAGGTTAAATGCTATCCACGATCGTGGCCTGCATCGGGCAGACAGGCAAATAAGAGAAAAAGTTAGGTTTCCAGGGATTTTTTTGACCATTTTGACCCTGAACCCTAGGGCTACCAAGGTATTTAAGGAGCATGAAGAACAGAAGATAGGAGCTTTTGCATCAGCCACATTTATCGAGAGATTGTGGAAGGAAATGAAGGAAGAGAGACATGGAGAAGAAGCCTACACGAAGTACTTCCCGAAATAGGAGGTTTCCTACCGTTGCTACCTCCATCAATCTATTCCACTCATATTTTTTGATTTATTTCAATTTTATTGATGTATAGAATTGGGAATGTCGTTGAGAATAGGATTGTCGAATGTTGATATTTATCTAAGCTCACCTTCGAGAATTTTGTCTTTGAGATTAATGAAAATTGATTTATTGCATTTTTATTGAATTATTTGTGATTCGATTTCTGCCCTTCATAATTCAGTAACAAACTAAGAGGGTGAACTGAATGAAAATCATTAACTTGTGCTAACGAGAGTTAGGTAGTTTAATAGATTAATAATTAAATCAAATTAGTAAAATTGTGTAACGAGAGATCGTGCATAGGTTTCCAGTAGGTTACTGGACAAATTCAGATCTAATTTAGGTTTTAGGTAAATTGTGAATTGAGAGGTTGCAATTCCATAATCTAAATTAGGATTTATAAATTAAGGTTAAAGATTATAACTCAAGAGAGAGTAATCTACCCTAGGATCATCTAGACTCGGTAATTCAATAACTTCATACTCAATTAGGTTTTCGTTATGGTCCGATTAAAATTACCTTTCTCTCAATTGGTAGTTTTTAGGTTGTTTTGTGATTGGGTATGCAATTTCTATCTTGTTTATATTTTCTTATTTTTAGTTTTGTTCATTAAATTATTGGGAATTATGTTTAGCCTTAGGTTATAGGTATAAATTAACCCTCCTCGTGGGATCGACACCTTAGGTACTACATAAATGACCCATGCACTTGCAGAAATATCAAGATTTAAAAATATTAAAACTTGTCATATAGGAACCTGCGATCAAGTTTTTGACGTTATTGTCGGGGAGGCGATTAGTTTAGTTCTTTAGTTTAAGGCCTTTTATTTTTAAATTAAAAAAATTTTGGGGCCTAAAGTAGAGACACATCAAGACATCTTAGAATGAGAATGAGACATCTAAAGAGTTGAATGTTAAAAAGAGATAAAAAGAACGATCATGAAGGATGTTTATTATAGGTAGCAAGGGACGCTTGTGGAGTTTAATAAGCCCCAATTTGGTTGGAAAAATCATCATCCTTATATGAACTCGTACACTTCGAGGTATTAGAAACCACCCAGATTTTTATTGTTCCAATAATGCAAGTACTCCCATGGGACATCAAGACCCATTTGAGTTTTAATATGATGAATCTAGTTCATGGGATTCTAAGCTGGACAAAATCATGGATAAGCTCACGAATATGGAAGAGAACCTGAAGAGATTGGAAGTGAAGTTTAAGCAAGTAGTAGAAGATCATGCCTCTTCTATTCACAATCTAGAGATTCGAATATGTCAGCTTTCTAGGGATTTTCGTAAGCAAACTATGGAAAACTATTTGTGCAACATGAATGTAAATTCAATAGAGCCATATTAGGCTATCACACTACGGAATGGGGTAGTGATAAAAGAACCAGCAAGAAATCAAGCTAAACGTGACCTTAAAGAAGACCAAGAAATCAAAGAAGAGGATGAAGAAAATAATGCCAACCATCTCTATTATTTGCCAGTTCTTGATATACCATATGTGAACATTGAAAAATCTTGGGGAGATTTTCAGGAAAAGAACTTTATCTTCTGGATTGATGATGATCACATAACATTCAATATGAATGATATATTTAAGAATCCAAAGGTTAGTAGCTCATTCAAGATAATTGATGTGTTTGAATCTTCTGAAGAATAAGAGGATGAAGAATAGATGACAACAGACATCGAGTTTGAAGAAAGTATGGAAGTCTCTGTTCAGGAAGCAGAAGAAGCAGAGGAAATGAAGGTGATTAAGGAAGGAGAGCAATTCACCTTCGTACAAGATAAGCTGCTAGATTCGACGGAAGATTCAGGGGATTTCGTTACTCTCTATTTTATTGACATTTTGTTAATGAGAAGGACATTGATGAAATTAATTGGTTTTCTTAACTCTATCAATATTGTCCTTCTATTCATTTTGTAATTTGTAGCTTACTTATAGGCTACAGATCCGATGTTAAATGAAAAAGGTGAAAGCAAGCAATTTATAATTGATCTTGGATGAGTTTCTAAGAATAGAACGTCAAGCTACTGATATTAAAAGAAGCGCTGCATAGGAGGCAACCCATGGAATTTTATTTTCGTTGATTATTTTCTTTGTTAGAAAATTTAAATTTTGTAGTTAGTTATTTATCTTCAAATAAAATCAAGAAGAAATAGGACTTTGATAGAAATTGGATGATCAATTAAGTACTTCGATAGAAGGTGAAAGGACCATAAAAGTATGGAGAAGTGATTTCGAATAATTGTGAAAAGAATAAAAGAAGAAAAGTAAAGTTGGTGAAAAACTGCCGGCCACGATCATGGCTTGCGACTGGGCAGGCAAGGGAGGATGCATTTTTAAAGGAAAAATTTTCCCATTTTACCCTCCAACCACCTTTATACTCATTTCTAACTTCACTTTTTCATTCACTTTCTTTTCACCTTATCTCTTTAGAATTCAAGCCTACAACATTCTCACATATCTCTAAAAATTTCAAACTTCCAAAATTCTTCTGAATTCTACCTAATTCCCAAGAATTATACTGTGCATTAAACAATTAGCCAGACGGAAGCAATCAAGACGAAATCAAGTTGTAAGACGTGGGAGACGAAATAAAGCAGCAGACTTCAGAGTGCCCTTCCTGATCTACACAAAGGAGGAAGGTATGCATTTCCAGACCTTATGAATTAAACATAGAAATCATGTGCGACATGTATGGATTCGTCGAATCCTCTATCATCAATTAGCAGGATGATTTTTATCCCTCTCGATATTAGAATGAACTCACTGGAATAGAGCAATTTCATGCCAAGAATGCTCATAACTATATAACAAGGTCCCATGAGCACTTGTTACTGCACAAATTCATATGTCAGTTAGTTTTTGATAAATCAGAAACCAACAAGTGTTCCACAAAGGAACTCTTTATGTTGTGGTGCATGGACCACAACATTTCAATGTACACATCCACATATGTGCTAAGTGCTATTGTTGCGAATATGCGAAGGAGGAGCAATAATTTAGGAATGGGGTACCTTCCATTGCTGAATATTACAGTGTGGACCGTAGTGGGTTAATTGTTCACCTCCCTAACTTCCTAAACCATCATCATCTATAAAGGTCTGAAATCCTTAAGTCCCATAACATGGAACTTCGGGATATCAACTAGAGGACACATATTTAGATTAGGGCCAGTCGGGCGAGTTCAATTTCAACACTGCCTCAACAAGCTGAAGAGGACTCAACCAATGAAGAGTGTGAGGAAGAAGAGGAAGCATAAGGCTGGAAGGAAGTTCTCGATGTAATCTCTAAAACCAACAAGACACTTGCAGAAAGCTCCAGAATGATGAAGGAGACAGTCCGAATACAATGACATCAGAGCTAGGATATCCATAAGATCCATCAGTATTTTGAGGCTCAAGTGTTCAATGACTGCCTCTAACACCATCACCATCACCACCTCTATCTCCATTGGATTTTGTCTAACCCATTTTTCTTGTTCAAATTAATCTTCATTTTTATCTTCCTTTTTCTTTTTATTTAGTTTTTCTTTACTTTAATTTTATATGTTCTTTCTTTTCTTTTACGTGCTTGTTGTTCCCTTCTCACATTGAGGACAATGTGTTGTTCAAGTGTAGGGAGGGTTATGTGTTTTACTTTGTATATGGTTTTGGATATAGTATGATAGTGTTAGGTTGCATTTTGTGAATTGTTTGAATGTGTCAATGGCTTAGATGGATTGAAATTTATTTAATTTTGAACATAGTTTATTAGGTTGTGAATAATCATTAACTCGCAAAAATTAGTGAATTGAGGCCTTTGGATAAATATACAGCTTAATTAGGATTTAGTGTAAGTTTGTCACCCTCTAACTTGTCACATTCATTCATAATTTGAGGCCTTTTAACTTAACTAACTTTACTAGTTTTTTTTATGGAAACGAATATTAAAAATAACAAGGTAGGTAATAAAAAATGTTTGTTTCATAAATAACTATTCTGCTAGCCTTTGGGTTATGAATAGAACTAGTAGCTAGTTGAGAACGTGATATAGTTGAGTAACCAGATCGACACGCATCACAAATATGTGCCTTTGTGTCAAAAGGTTATAACGACATTCCAACTAAGCATCTTAATGAAAACATGGCGTAGTTGAGTAACCAGATCGATGTTCATTACCAATGTTTACCTTTGTGTAAAAAGACTAAGTCCATGTTCAATAAAAAAACCTAACGAACTTATAATAGCTCGACTTTTCATGAAAATGTACTTAGGAGTAGTTACAGAGTCTGAATGACTAAAGAATTATTAATGTGTGTGTGTAATTGAAAAGGGTAAATAAATTAACACTTGTATCTCGGTTAATTTGTATATTTAGTTTAAAGCCGCTAGACACAGATTGTGCATGTTAATGATTTGATATAACTTGAATAATTGCATTTAAGATTAAATTTATTTCACGAAGTTGAAGCCATTGCCTCGTTACTGCAATGTATGTTATGTGTTTGTAAAACGTTTGTTATTTTGTTTGCTTGTAATCCATTGCCTCATTACTGCAATGTGTGTTGAGTGTTTGTTATTTTGTTTGCTTGAGGACAAGCAAATGTTTAAGTATGGAGATGTTGATAGGTGAGATTTACATCACGTTTTAAGGTTTAAATTGTTATGTATTAAGTGTTAATTTAAGTGTTTAGTATGTGTTTAGGATAGAATTGTGTTAGTTTATGTGTTTAAGTGTTTTTATGGGTTAGTATAAGTCTTTGAACTTAAATGTTATGTTTTTGAGGTACCTTGATTTGTTTGTTAGTGTTTAAGGGCCAACAATGAAGAATGAAGGAGTTTCGAAGATTTTCAGGCCTAAAACTAGGCCCACAATCGTAACAGAGACTTGTGAACTAGACCGTAATTGTGGGCCACGATCATGACGGAAAGATTAGATGTCGACCACGATTGTGGCAGGCAGGGCCACGATCGTGGCCTGCGTAGGGCAGACACGCAAACATAAGAAAAAGTCAAGTTTCGAGGGATTTTTTTAGACCATTTTGACCCTGAAAAAACCCTAGGACTGCCAAGGTATTTAAGGAACATAAAGAACAGAAGATAGGAGCTTTTGCATCAGCCACATCCTAAAACCCTAAAGAGCTTTATCAAGAGAATGAGGAAGGAAACGAAGGAAGAAAGACACGGAGAAGAAGCCTTTGCGAAGTACTTCCTAGAACAAGAGGTTTTCTGCAATTGTTGTCTCCATCAATCCATTCCACTCGTATTTTTTTATTTATTTCAATTTTATTGATATATAGAATTGGGACAGTCGTTGAGAATAGGATTGTTGAATGTTAATATTTGTCTAAGCTCACTTTCGGGAATTTTGTCTTTGAGATTAATGAAATTTGATAAATTGCATTTTTATTGAATTATTTGTGATTCAATTTTTGCACTTCATTATTCGATAACAAACTGAGAGGGTGAATCGAGTGAAAATCATTAAATTGCACTAAGGAGAGTTAGGTAGTTTAATAGATTAAGAATTGAATCAAACTGGTAAAATTGTGTAACGAGAGATCGTGCATAGGTTTGCAGTAGGTTATTTGACAAATTCAGATCTAATTTAGGTTTTAGGTAAATTGTGAATCGAGATGCTGCAATTCTATAATCCAAATTAGGGTTTATAAATTAAGATTAAAGATTATAACTCGAGAGAGAGTAATCCTAAGATCGTCTAAGCCTGGTAATTCAATAACTTCATAATCAATTAGTTTTTCGTTAAGGTCAGATTAAAATCCCCTTTCTCTTAATTGGTAGTTTTTAGGTTATTTTGTGATCGGGTGTGTAATTTCTATCTTGTTTATATTTCAAATTTGATTATTGGAATTATTTGCATGATTGTAATTATTTTCTTATTTTTTAGTTTTTCATTAATTATTAGGAATTGTGTTCAGCCTTAGGTTATAGGATTAAATTAACCCTCCTTGTGGGATTGACACCTTAGATACTACGCGAACAACCGGTGCACTTGTAAAAATATCAAGGTTTAAAAATATTAAAACTTATCATATAGGAACTTGCGATCACCTAAGAAGTCATATAAACTACAATTAAGCTCAAAAACATGCATAAAAACTAAAGTACCCGACCCCCACACTTAAAACTTACATTGTCCTCAATGTAAAATCAAATGTAAGAAATGGAGTAGTTAATGAGAATAATAAAAGTGAAAATGTAAAAGGCAGAAATTAACTCCCCTTGGGTTGCCTTCTAAGCAGCACCTTTGTTTAATGTCGTTGACTCGACCTCTAGCTGTGTGCATCAAGTGATAGCAGTCACATCCTCTAGCATCAACACCTCGGAATCCTCCATTTGGAAGTCATCATAATATAGCTTTAAGTGATGACCATTCACTTTGAATGTCTTGTTAGTTTTGAAACTCTGTATCTCTACTACACCAAAATGAAAGACATGAGTGATAACAAATAGAGCAACCTAACGAGAATGCAAATTACTTGGAATGAGTTTCAGTTTGGAATGATATAGTAACACTTTCTGACCTACCAAGAAGCTCTTCCTTGAAATCATCTTATCATGAAAAGTTTTCGTCCTCTCCTTAATATCACTGCATTTTGATATGACTCATTCCTTATCTTTTCTGACTCTTGAAGTTGCAACTTCCTATGCACTCCTGCATCATCTAAATTCATGTTGCATCTTTTGATAACCCAATATGCTTTATTTTATAATTCCACTAGAAGATGATATGGCTTCCTAAACATTAGCCTATATGGTGAAATCCTAATTTGTGTTTTGTAAGCCATCTAATAGGCCCATAATGTGTATTCCAGCCTTACAATCCAATCTTTCCTATTAGGCTACACGGTTTTCTCCAGGATTAGCTTGATTGTTCGATTTGAGACTTCAGCTTGCCCGTTAGTTTAGGTGTGATGTGATATTTTTTGAACATTGCTTCCATCACCCTTTTGCAGAAATGGGTCCATCTATTGCTAACGATTGCTTTTGGTATCCTGAACTGAGAAAGAATATTAGCCTTAACAAAATCTGTAACAACCTTTGCATTATTAGTCTTGGTGGCTTTGACTTCCACCAATTTAAAAACATAATCTACTTCAAGAAATATATAAGTAAAGCCAAAAGAAGGAGGGAAAGGTCCCATACAATCAATGCCCCAAATGTCAAAATTTTACAGAAAAGTAAAGGAGTTTGTGGCAATTGATCCTTACAGGATAGGTTACCTGACCATTGGCATCTATCACGGGATTTGTAGAAGGTATATACATCTTTGAACAACGTTAGCCAGTAGAAGCCACTTTCCAAAACTTTACGATTCGTTCTTTTCACTCTAAAATGTCCTCCACATGTATACGACAGATGGCTAAGATTGAGGATGTTTCATTTTTTGGTACACACCTTCTGATAACTTGATCTGCGCAGTGCCTCCAAAGATACGGGTCATCCTATACATAATGCTTTGCTTCACTCCTTAGCTTATCCCTCTGAGCCTTTAACAAACTAATAGGTAATTCATTAGTAACTAAAAAATTAACAGTGTTGACATACCATGGTGATGTTGTATCGACAGAAAATAATTTCTAATTCGGAAAGGTTTCTCGCAAGGGATATCATCTTCTTCCTTAATTAGTCGGTTGAGATGGTCTGTCACCATATTTTGTGCCCCCTTCTTATCTCTAATTTCTAAGTCAAATTCTTGAAGGAGGAGAATTCATCTTATCAGCCTTGATTTTGCTTCCTTCTTCGTGAGCAAGTATCATAAAGTTGCATGGTCAAAATAAACAATCACTTTAGCACCAAGAAAATACGATTGAAACATTTCCAAAGCAAAAACCACAGATAAGAGTTCTTTTTTAGTAGTGGAATAATTCAATTATGCTGGGTTTAGAGTCTTGGAAGCATAGTAGAAGGCATGCAAAGCTTTTCCCACTCTTTATCCTAGAACTGCGGAAAATCCTTAATGAAACTTCGATAAAAACCTGCATGCCCAAGAAAAGAACGCACTTCCCTCACAGTAAAGGGTTAAGGTAAAGAAGAAATAAGGTCGATGTTGGACTTGTCTACTTCAATACCTTTAGCAGATATCATATGGCCTAAAACTATACCTTGATCCACCATAAAATGATATTTTTTCCAGTTCAACACAAAGTAAGTTTCTATACATCGTTCTAAAATAATGGCAAGATTCTCAAGACATTTATGAAAAGAAGATCCATGCATGCTAACATCATCCATGTATACCTCAATAATCTTGTCAACATATTTGAAAAAACATACTTACCATACACTTTGGAATATGGTGGGTTTGTTACATAATCCGAATGGCGTCCTTCGATAGATAAATGTACTAAATAGGTATGTAAATATGGTCTTCTTCTGATCTTTAGGTACGATTGGGATATGAAGATAACATGAAAAGACATCTAAAAAGCAATAATAGTCATAACCAACCAATCTCTCAAGCATCTAATCAATAAAAGGAAGGGGAAATTGGTCTTTACGAGTAACAGAATTTAACTTTCTATAATCAATACATACTTGCCACTTAGTTTGCACTCAGGTGGGAACCAACTAACTTTCCTGGTTTGTCACAACGGTGAGTCTAGACTTCTTTGGAACCACCTAGATAGGACTTATCCACTTACTGTCAGAAATCAGGTAGTTAATCCCAACATCGAGAAGCTCAATACCTCCTTCTTCACAACTTCCACCATTGGAGGATTCAGCCTACGTTGAGCTTGCCCTGTGGATTTTGCATCCTTCTCCAATAAAATATGGTGTATGCATATGGAAGGGCTTATCCCTTTGATATCTGTGATAGTCCACCCGATGGCCTTCTTATGCTCTCTCAGCATTCGAACCAGCCTCTCCTCTTGATTTGAAGTCAACTCCGTTGAAATGATAACTAGGAGAGTCTATTTATCTCCTAAATAGGCATACTTCATATGTGTAGGGATTGGCTTCAATTCCAATTTTGGTGCCTGCACATCAGAAGATAATAACTTCTAGTAAGCTTTAGGTAGTTGTATAAAAGCCAAATCATACCTTTTCAGAGAGCTTCCCAATGAGTCCAAGGAAATTATCATTTCTATAAGCTCTTCTCCCATCTCAACATTAATGTTAGCTTCTACTTCCATATCCTCAATTAAAACTGTTTCCAAATGATCCCTGCAACTTATTTTAAACATTCCTTATACCAAAGGATCAATCACATCAACAAAACAAACACAGCGATCATCAGAAGGATGTTTTGTGGCATAAAAAATATTGAAATGAATCACTTCCCCATCAAATTCCATTGTGAGGGTGCCCTCACGAACATCTATCTTAGTTTGAGTTGTATTAAGAAACGGATTCCTCAATAAGATAAGTATCGAATTACATAAGTTGTCATCATTCATATCCACAATATAGAAGTTTGCAAGAAACACTAACTTATTCTCGTACACTAAAACATCCTTAACCACACCATCAAGATAAGCATTAGTGTTAGCCAGTTGTATGATCACACTCGTTTCTTTCAATGGACCCAAATTCAAAGAAGCATAAATCGAATGAGGCTTCACATTATTAGAAGCACACAAATCCAACATAGCTCAATTGATCACAGTATTAACAATTTTACAAAGAATGGTAAATATACCTAGATCTTGACATTTTGGAGGCATTCCTTTCTAGATACCACCAACACATTCTCACTCATCATCACTTTCTCATCAACCTTTAGTTCCCTCTTATGTGTTCATAGTTCTTTGAGGAATTTGACGTACCATGGTACCTGTTTAATTGCCTAAAGCAAAGGTATATTGACTTCCACCTTTCAGAAAGTCTCCAATATCTCGTTTTCCTTCTCCTCCTTGTTCAATCGTGTCAATCTGCTCAAAAAGGTGTAGGGTTAGTTTTAATAATATTGGGACTTTCAAAATTTACCTTCGTACCCGATGACGGATTTTCTTCCATTTCCAATTCTTTCTTGATCTCTTCCTCGATAGCAATCCTTGGTGGGGTTCTCTTAGGACCCTCAATCTCTTTTCCGCTCCTCAGGGTTATAGCACTAACATTCTTCGGGTTTACCTCAGGTTGGGATGACAATTTTCCTCTACCTTACGATTCTAGGCGATTGAGTGTAACATCCCGTTTCCAGAGAACGGGTCGGACCAGAGAAACGGGTCCAGGTGTGGTAAATTACCACATCTCATG